>VXBP01010090.1:0-143903 GCA_013400115.1 Rhinopomastus cyanomelas
ATTAGATAGGTGCAACCCACCTGAGTCTAGCAAGCTTAGACTGCACTTGCATGAGGATCTATCTGCTGGGACAGCCATCTTCAGGGAAAGCACTTAGCTTTGCTGCACGTTCCTGGAGATTTCCTGGGAACTGCTGACTCTGAGAGCCCTCTGTTGGTCTGGACAGAAAGGCACTCACATGCTGCCCAGAGACAATTCCCTACAACTTAATGTCTCAGTGTTAAAAATCCTGTCTTGATAGAGAAAGAGGCATGTGAAAGAATTTCTAGCTTCCCAATCTAACAAATTGCACAGGGTTGGGGTTTTTCTGATTAGATCCCATGTCTTGATTGTGTTTATGGGATCTGTGCAGAGTAAGATGATGTAGCTTCCAGGAAAAGGCAGCATGTTTTAGTGTAACACGCAGCGCTGTACAGGGAAGTCACACTCGTCTAAAAATTAACAAGAACCCAAATTTCTCAAACATGCCTGCATCTTTTACTCTGTACACAGTGTGATCAGAACAGCGTGGCTCTGCGCTGCTGTAAGAAAAGATCTGGAGTGTCTTCACTGGAAATCTAGATATAATTTAGCATCCACACATCTTAAAAACTGCTTTCACAGGATTTGTATGAGAAACACCACTTTGTATTTCTCAGCTCCCCAAGAAGGCAGCAGCACAGCTGCTGATCCCTCAAGCCCTGCTGTGCTGGGTGAGGAGCAGATCCTGTGGGATTACCCAGAGTTTGGTAAATATGTTTAGGTTTTCCTTTTACAAGGGTTTTCCATGAGACTGTTCCTCTGAGCACCCTTGAATTGCATCTAAAAGAGGAAAGAGCATAACAACATCCTCTACCTTAACACCAAGAATCAAACCAGTGGGCTTGCAGCTGATGTTCAACAAGCCATTAGCTCTGCTAGGAAACCCTCAGCTCCAGAGCAAGGCCTTTACTGCCTTCAAGGGTGGAAAATCATCTCACTTGCTTTAAGCTCCAAGTTCTTCCATTGGTTCAAAAGGAAGATGCATCCTGCTCTGCCTAACACCTAGAAACTGGCTCAGATATGAAACATCTGGGTTAAACACTTCTAACATTTGGTGATTCATGTCACCCCGTGGGCATCTGACATTGAGAAGCCACACCACACTCGAGCTGGAAATGGAATAGGAGAAATACTGTCAAATGCCTTTTTTTGAGAAAGCAGTACTGCCTGACAACTTTATAAGAAAACTTCTGCAAGACAAGCTGTTGTCTGGTGGTCCCTTCAGAACCGTATCTTTGCTGCTTTCTCCAAGACTGCACTAGCAGCCAAGCTGCCCAAGAGAAGCCTAGTCTTCTCTTTCCTTAGGCATGCTGTCTAAGCCAGGCTGCTCCACATTTTCAGGCAAGATTTATCTGAAACCAATTGTTTAATGTACTTGTAAATAAAAAAATCTCCTAATCTCCAAACATTCAGATTGATACCTAATGAAGACAAGGCTGCAAAGAATAACTGATATGAAATCGATCAAAAAACTGATCTTATGGGAAGCCTTTTCTTTCCACACAGCTGCACTAGCAGACTTGCCCCAAACTGTTCTGCAGAACAGAACGAAACAGCAGTAGAACTAACTTATGTAAATTTTCAAGACAAAGTCAAACTCATTCTCCTAGCAGTTTTTTGAGTCCCCACTGTTCCAAGAGTACCACTGACAACGTGTCACAGAACAAAGCTGCAAGACAGACAGAACAAGGCAAAATGCATTTCTCACAACTCCAGAGTCTGAATCAACTGGAAACTTGGGACAATTTTATAAAAGACACAAGTGTGTGTTTAGAATGACCTGAACTCAGAGCTGATAATCAACAAGGATTCAGCAATCTTTAGATCAGTTGTCTTCGACAAACATGCAAACTGTTACTGAGAGTACTGAAAAGATCCCGAATGCACTTACCTCTGTTCTGGACTGCTGTTTGCAGGCTGCAGAGCTAATGGAGACTCTTCTGCAACCTCTGTGTTCTCTTCTACTACGTATTTACAAGAAGCATCCTGCGAGGTAGACAGTTTTCCTTCCTCACTTCAAAAAAAGGAAAGGGAAGAAGTTAGAGTTTAAGTTTGCTATAGGTAAACAGGAGGAATTTCAGGCAACGGGAGGAAACTGGGAGCCCGGTCTGGTTTTCACATGCAGATGGATTTTGCAGTATGATCACGACATGAAGATCAAGCACATGGCTCTAGAATGTACAAACATCAATAACGCACCGGTGCTTGCATCCATTAGAACTTGACTGGATAAATAAGGGAAGGAGATACAATGATTGCAGGTAAGATCAGAAAGGAAACAAGGAATGTTGTGTGATGCCTCAAGTGGGAACAACCACAAAATCACAAGCCTTTACCACCATACATACCGATAGGATTTCAACACTCTGAAGCCACAAAGTATGCACAAATGGAAGAAAGTATAAAAGAAATTCAAGATTCCCTCAGAAATTTGCATTAAGTCTATGAAACGTATCAGCAGTATCATCACCAGCTTTTATTAAACTCCCTAAGAACTCTGCAGCAAAGTGTGCCATATGGGTTAAGATTGCAGCCCAATCTGTTTCATGAACTTCCTCTTGGAGACAGAGGCAAACAAAGCCAGGTCGGTGAAAAAGCAGCACGGCTCACGCTGTACAAGACATTCTGGTGTAACCAAATAGCCTCTAAAGTCATTAGCAAACAAACACTTGTGGTTTTGCCTTGAAATCAAAGCTTTTCTGCCTCTATCCCCCCCACTCCCCACCTCAGCCACACCACTGAGTGTGCTAAACCACAGGTTTGACCATATACCTGCAAGTGACAGTTGCAAGGCAGCTCTGAAGTAGAGACAAACTTCAAGCTTATACCTCTGTGACAACAAATCTGCCAACGCAAGAAGTCAGGACCATTTTAAAGCTACTCTCCTCTGTTGATTTTTCTTCCTATTTTACAGTTCTCCTTTCAATGGATCCTCCTCTTTCCTCCCATTGCTCCTTATATCTGCAGAGCCTGCAGTAAAAATATTGGGTTTTGCATTGCAATCTCTCATCAAGACCCAGTTTTCCCCATCCAATCTCATCTCATTTACTTTGATACTCTGTTCAAAATACAACAGTTGGCACCATCACCAAGCAGAACTGCTCTCCTAATTCTCCCCTTTTTTAAGATGCGGTCTCTGCTATCATTCACTGTTGTGCTTATGACGGTCCTCCTCCTCCCCCTTAACACTAACTTCTGCAATGTTGAACAATTTTACTGGCAGAACTCTACTGCACAATTCTATTCTTCAACTATTCCGCTGGCAGAAATTTAGGTCTGAGAGCATCTATTGTGCTATGTACACACAGGCCAGCAGCAAGACCTCTTCTTGCTACTCTGCCCCTTCTCATCCCTCCCTCCCGCCAGCATTGTTTAATGTATTTATTCCCCAGGCAACACTACTATTCTCCCCTGTACGCTGCTTTGGCATACTTAAAAGTCTAGTTTAAAGGAAGCCACATAAAGCTTTGACTCAACATGAGGCCACATACCTCCACAGTAGAACAATCTCCATATATAGGATTGCACCCTTCAGTCTTCTTCTACATCTCCTTAATCTCCCCTTTCCAAATCAAGATGCCAGAGTCCCCACTGCTAGAGATTTTCAAGATGCGAACGGGTAGAGGGCTAGATAATTTCATCTGGGCTCCCTTCCACAAAAGCTTGGACCAGATGATCTTCTGAGGTCCCTTCTGAGCTGGGTGATTCTATATTGCTTCCCTTTGCACCTTTTGAGTTCTTCTGAATACAAAAACTGAAGCTTAAGCAGGCAATTCCAGGATGGCAGACAGGAACTGCCACCACATGCTGCCTCATGGTAGTTTTTGCACCAGTATCAGAAGTCACAACAGTTACAGAAGTGCATGTGAACCAGAACAGTTTAAGGAGCACTGCAGAAATATCATGAGTAACTACATCCAAATTCTCTGGAGAGCAGCAGCTGCATCATTTACTAGGTGAGCCAGGCACTCTGGTTCCATACCACATCACAGTCCTCCTTTGTTTTGTTTCAGTTTCTCCAGCAAGAAAGAGCTGCGCAGCTATAAATGTTCCCTCCTCCATACTGGAAAGCATCAGAAGTCAGGTGCCAAAAGGGGTTTAGGGTTACAACTGCTTCCATAACCAAAAGGATGGAAACAGGAGTGACTGAAAGCTGTTAGGTGCCAACTCCTGGACCATCCAAAATGAAGAACACTCCTCTACTGCCACTATTAGGGCAAGGTAAAACAAGCTTAAAAGAAGGGCAATGTAAGGACCAACAATGGGGTGATTTTTCTACTGAAGATTAGTTTTTAAGTAGCTTCCAAAACTTATGGACACCTTCTTTTAGGTATTTAAAGCTAGAATAGACAGATATTAGGAAATTATTCTAAAAGAATCAGAACAGAGTTGCATGCCAAGATGCCACCAGTATGTTTTGGTTTGCCAAGAGCAGGGTGGGGTAAAGTGACAACACTCCAGCTTTAATTAAAAAAGGCAAAATAATTTGTGCAGGTTGGACTTTCTGTAGCCTCTGTTCCCCTACAACAAATACTGATACTAAAAACCACTTGATCATTAAATCTAAGATCACAAAAACTTGAGACAACTTCTCACGCAGCTGAAGCGTGTTTTACTCCATTAAAGGGTTCCACTGCTGATACATGTAACATGGAATATAATGTTATTGTAAGAGTTACTCCTGAACCACTCTGTATCAGAGGATGCCACAGTTATGCAGTTTTTCTGGTTATTCTACAATTCTATGTGCCGCCCACAGTCCAGAACAGATTTGCCACCATCACCAGTGATCACCCCAAACGTCTGACAAGTTACTCTCAAGAGGGGTGCCTGGCTGGCGGCTGTCACCTTCTGTTCTCCATCTTGTTGGATGAAAGGGATCGAAGTCCAGTCTAAACCCAACAAAATTTAAAAAGCTTAGCTTCAATATGCAATTAACCATATGGTAAAGGAACACCTGCACATCCACTAACAACCTTTTGCCTGAAAGTAAGAATAACAAAGTGAGTCTTAAGTTACACTAACTGCTTTCAAATCAATTGCTCTGGAAGAAGTTTTCTAGTTAAAGCCTGAGGAATTATCACTCATAAAGACACACAGTGTTCCACTGACTGCTCATTTCATAATGGTGGGAAGGCAATCAGTAGGTAATCTCACCTTTTGAAAACAGCCGTTTCAGTTTTAGCATCTACAGTAAGGCTCAGGGTCTCCTTCATGCTGCCGTTCATTACTGTTTCTGTTACCTTGTCCGTGTTCTCTACGTCATCCTCTCCATCTGAGCTGGCCTCCATAGCAACGCTTGCTGGGGCTGGACACACACACAAGGCAGTCAGTACATGGCTGGTGATGTTTGTGCTTCATGCACTAGTGTACAAGTCAATATACCCCAAGGATATGTTTGCGCACTGCTTGGATTATTCCTTACAAAGTCACCAATGTAAACTGACATTAGTTACTACAACACTACTACTTTAGTAGGAGAGTGATGTATTATTTATCTGTATAAATCCATTACACAAGCCCAACACGGTACAAATTTGACTCTAAGTTTCCAAGTGCAGACAAGACTTCGGGAAGTCCAGTCTCCCTGACCTTCTCATCTGCACTTCTTGCTGTGCCTGTTTGTAACTCATACAGAAAGCTTCATCAGTGCATGCCTGGCCTTCAGACACTTCTACACAGAAGAAAGTATTAGTACACACACAGTGATGGTAACTTGGAAAGAAATGTGCAGGAAGAGGAAATTTGAACACACTGAGGCTACTGGCCTACTGCCACACAGGGAAGTCTAGCAGTTACCACCCTTCTCAGGCACTGGCTCAGCTGATTGCTGCCACAGGTGGGGCCTCTCTAACAGAACACACTCAGCTTCTCTGCAATGCTTTTCTGCTCACAGTGTGCAGGATTTTTAGAGGCAGCAGTAACACTGGCTCCTGTTTTTAACAGGAAACTATTTTAAATAGCTTACAAATTCTTTGAGGAGCCTTTTTTGTTATCTGGCAGAACAGCAGCACAGCAAGATTAACACACCTCTGGAAACTTAAGTTTTAAAGTTTGGGAGATCTTTTCTGTTTGCATTTCTGGATGTGGAGTACTTACTCTCTAGCTGTGTTGCAAGAGCAGTTACATTTGCACTCAAGGGATCAACTGGGTCCGTGCTGGTTTCCATTTCCACAGGAGAATTACTTCTCAAGGAATCTTTTGAGCTGCAAATACAGAAATTACAAAAAACCTTAGAAATGTTTCTGAATAGATTAAAACTACTATTAGTTGCATGTTAAAGCTAGGAGGCCAAGAACTGCGCTGAAGTGGAACGCGAGTTTGTAGGAGTGTGGAGAAGACATGCTAAACCATGATTCTGGTGGTCAAATCCACCAGAGCAGAGCTGACTGAGCACATCTTTGGTGGTGGTTTTACTGGCTTTGCTTGGTTGCACAACGAGAGGCAACAGATGCGAACCCAGTAACTGAGGCATCCAAGTATCAATGGCTCCTTCTAGCATCTCCAACATGTTTAGGTGACATGCTAAAAGCACTCTTGGCGACTTGAAAGACTGTTCTCTGCTGAGACTGTCAACACAACCAGTGTCGCCCACTACAGAAACGATTTTTCTAATTAAATGTATACATGGCACAGCTACAAGTTTTTTACTTTGAAAGAACTGAAAAGATTGTATTTTGTCACTTGAAACACTTTTCACCATTACAGACCATCTTTTCTGTCTGCTAATGGGGCAACTACAAGTCTTCATTTTCTAAACTGGCTGGCATCAAGCATGAAACAATACAATGGTCTATACTGGGAAAATCATCATCTGACTGGATGAGCAATCAGTTCTTGATCGGTAGCATTTGGAAGCTCCAGTTTCTTTCATTATGATTAGGCACTTACACACCGGACCTAAGATTACTTTTTATGCAGAGTTTAAGCCAAGAAAGGAAAGTGTATCTCAGGCATTCTTAAAACAGTGTATAACCACCTAACCTGGAAGTCTCCATCTGCATAACCGCATGAGTTAAAGTGCAAAAACAGCAACAACCACCCAACACAAAAAACCCAGCTCTATTTTATCAAATCCTTCAATAATGACAGTTTTACAGATGGGTCCCCTTTACATCTAACACACCACTGGGTTCAGTCTGCGCTAAAACATACAAGTCTAGTAGTGAAAAACTCACCTTGGATCACTAACTTTCTTACCTCAAGGAGGATGTGAACTCAGAAAAGGAAGCCCAGCCAGTCTCTTTTGCTGGCATTGGCTCTTCTGTGCTCCACACATCAGACCCAACGGAATCCAGATTGGCACCATGTGCAGTCTCCATCGGTACATCAAAATTAGCTGACCAGTTTGGTGCTGAAAAACCATCAACAGGTTTGTTAGGAACAAATTTAAATAAAGAATGGAAGTGCACATATGCCTAACACAATGATTATCTAGAGGTACATTCCAAAAAGAGGAGCAAAATTCACAACAAGACTTTAAAGCACATGCAGAAGAACCTCTTATCTACTGTTAAACCAAATGCATCCCTCAGAAGGGAAGTTCTGCTCAAAAGGCAGAATTGTAACAACAGTAACTCAGTAGTCTGCTAAAAACCAATATAGCTCATCTGAAGAGCAAAAACCATAAACCACAGCAGACTACAAGTATAATACCACTTTATTCTTTAAACATCAACATTTGTGGTCATTTTTCCATCCCTGTCCCTGCTTCCTATGCACATTTTCCTAGCACAGCACTGAGCAGTCAGCTCAAGTATGAGTGGTCTCTGAACAACTTGTCATGCATTAACACCATGACTAAAGTTTCAGAAAAGTTTAAACCCTTTTACAACCTAAGGTATTTACTGGAATTTTAAACGTTTAAGCAACTGCAACGTATACAGTGTGTAATTTAGGATAGGTCAATTCAAAAGACTCCACCTACCCAAGGGAAACATGTTTTTCATTAACACTTACATACAAAAAAACAGGCTGAAAAGGAAGCTCTGACTAGCAATTAGAAATTCCAACCCAGGCAGATATGGGAGGAGACCCACATGGATCAAAACTTGTTTGACACACAGATGCCAACGACACCAATCTGACAAAAGAAAAGAAAACCCTTAACTTTTCCTTCTATTTCAATTTAATTTCTTACAGTCTAAACACAGGGCTTTTACCTATAGATATTGCCAGTTTAGCTAAAACTGGTTTAGTCTATCACCTGGATACAAAAACCTTTAGACCAATTACATGAGACAAGTTTCCATGTCGGAGTCTATAGATGTGCATCTTCCATTCACTCACTCACACGTGAAACCAGACCAATGCAAATTCATTTGACTTCTGCAGCAAGACTTGTAAAGAGCAATGTTAGGACAAGCTGTGTGGAAAGCTTCCAGTAAAAATAATCACCTATCAGCTCTGTCAGCGTCTAAGATGTAGAAATGAATACGCTTCAGCCTTCTCACTCCGTCTTTTTACCTCTTGAAGTGCAGAAACAGGAATTTTAGACAAAGACTAAGACTCAAACTCCCCACTATTTGCATGCTCTGCTGCAAGCACAGTCTTGGTAAGATAGTTGGAATAAAAACAGTAAATGAGGAAAACTCCTACAGATTGCTAGAACTAACATTTTCCTGCAAGCTGAAGCAGCTGGGAGAAAAGCTACGTACGTTCACTTAGATCTACTTCCATTTTGTCCTCTGTATTGCTGTGCGACTCAAACAGATCTTGTTTTGTTCCATCCTCCTCTTCAGAATCTGTGCTTTCTTCACTGTCCGTACTGCCTGAACTAAAAACAGAGTTGTTTGCATTAAGCATTTAGTATCAGACCTTGTTGCAGCAGGAATACTGGACAGTTTGAGGTTGAAGAAAACTACAACAGCTATCACTTCTGACAAATTAACTGAGCTGTGATTCATTAGCTCCTAGCAGTCCCCTTGTTTCTCTCAAAAAAAAAGCCAGGCTTATAGTTTTTCCACTTGAAACACAAAAGCAAGGCCACAGGAGAAGGTAAGGCTGTCCCAGAAACATCTTATCAAGTAACCACAACAGCACCAGACAAAACAAATTATTTTGTACTGGAGAGATCAGCAACTTGCATTTCAAATGTTGTAAGAGAAGATCAGGTTTGTGACTCAAACCACAAGAAGGTCAGAAAAGCTAAGGCTATCCTGGGACAATATTTGGTAGAGTATTTGATAGATCCCAAGAACAGGCGATGCAGCCCTTATGGGTTTTGGGCAGCAGATGCTTCTTCCCCATCTATGCAGGTCTGTCCCCAACCACACTGGTACCATGGAGAGGACAGTTGGGATGCCTTGTGCAAGGCAATGGCTGAGCAGGTTTAAAATCAGAGGGAAAGAATAAGCAGCAGGAAAAAAAAAACAACACCCAAACTATGACAGCTGAAGTGCAGAAGAGTCCAGCAGGCAGACTTATCTGTTCTTATCTGCAGCACATTATGGTCAGAAGACAGACACTAGAGCCATCCCTTTACTCAGTTGTCCATAGCGTGGCAAGAGCTGGTTACTCTGGACAGCCTGTGCTAAGATCAAGCCTGATCCAGTGCTGCAGGCTCATCAGGGTGCTGACTGGCTGCAAACCACATCTCTTACCTGGAACGCCTCTGGGACTCTGGTGTAAACGCAATGTGTTTTTCTTCCCAAATGTCTTCTTCATCAGAGCCACCATCATCAAACTGCTGTATTCGTTCCTTACAGCAGGCCTCAAACAAGGCTATATTGCCCTAAACACAGCCAAAGCATAAAACTTGTATTTAGGAGCCACTATTCTGCTCACATCAGTCAACATTTCATTCTAAAGAGAATCTTAAATCTATAGGAGCTGGGCAACACCATAAAGCAGCACGTTTCTACAAAAGTAGCAGAAAGCTAAAATGTCTTAATTTAAAGCTTGTCAAGAAAATATTCAGTACTGCCATGGACTAGCTGAATGGACCATCTGAGAGCAGCAGCTAGGAGTTTCCATCAGGCTTAAGCACACAGGAATGACCCTGAATTGCTTCTTGAATAACCAGATCACCAAACACTCCAGCTTTATTTTCCAGTAGTGGGGACTGTTTCAGCTCAACTGACAGTCTCTAGGGTTGAAGTCTGTCCTTGCCTTCCTGTCACCACATACTCACTGGAAGAATGAAATCACTCTATCCATTAAACCTCAAGTGTGCAATACGCACAAGTGAGGTCCAAGCTTGTTCTTGAACGTGGCCATACAAATGGGGAGGAATTCTATTTAAGTAGTCTTCTAGTGAGAAAATCTTGTGAGACAGGAACCAGACAGGGTAGTTATTTACAAAGATGGCACAAAGCACTAAATATGATAAACACCACCAAACTCTGAGGCCACAGGAAAGTTTTGCTGGCATTACAGGATCACAGACTTACACTTTCATTTGTATTGAGAGTGAAGTTGATGTCTGAGACCCGATCAAAAGACACGCTGCAAAAAAAGAAAAAAACAAAACAGAAGTATGCAATAAAACAAGATGTATGATGACCACGAAGACACTTCATTTCTCTCAGGATTCTTATTTTCCAGTAACTTAAAAATTAAGATTCTATGAAATCTCAAGAGATGAGTTTACAAAGCACCAACCAAGACTACACACTACTAACGGGATGAAAAAAACCCCAACTCCTCTCCTTGCCAAAATCCAATTGCTTCAATTGGTATCCTGAGCTGCTTCCTCTCCCACCACACCTCAGTCTGTAATAGCACCAGATTATGTCCTCTAGAAAGGCAGCAAAGTTTCTTAATGGCATGTGCAAGCTTCAGTCAAGCATCCCTTATTAAACATGTCTTAACAGAAGGGCACTGCAACATTCTGTTGTGTTTTCCCCTTCCAGAAACCACCCTTAACTCGTGTTTTTTACTCTTATCTGCATTTTCTTACAGGCCAATCCATGAATTCTTGCCAAAAAAATTAAGACCAACTCTATTTTCAGCAAGAACCCCCATTCTTTCTCTTTCCTACTATGGATAGCATCCATTCTTGAAGGGGCTGGTTTTTTGTGACTGATTTTGCATTCTGGTTTTGGGTTGTTTTTTTAACTCACCAAGTCTGTTCTCATTTCCTCACCTGTTTGTAGAAATGAATCTTAACTCTCTGAAAGCAAAGGTAGACTTAAAATGTCCTCCTTACTGTCCTCTACAGGAAAGTACACTCACAGGTGTGTGGTTCCTGTCACCCTAAACGTCAGGCTATTCATCTACTCTGGCACACAGATTCAGCAGGGGGGAAAAAAAACCCCACTTTGAGGCACACAGGAAATGAAAGAGCTCCCAGCAGTGCCACATCACTGGGCAGACACAGCTTTCATAGCTCATCACAACCACTGTGTTCTCATGTTGGCACAACCAGGACATTAGAAAAGGAAGATGTTGCTATCCTCTGTGAACTGTGATAGGAGGCATCTATCGGTGCATAGAGATGATATAAAAAGACAGGACTGAATGGCAACTGTCTCACATCAGGAATGAATGGCAACTGTCTCACATCAGCAAAGGATTGTATTTCTCACAGCCAAATAAGAAAGGAAACTCTCGAGATTGTAGTCAAAGCCAGTGTAACGTTATACTCACTTGCCAATGTCATCTTGATCAGCAAACTTCTCATCGTTGAAGCCAAACTGGTCAATAAAATTGGACGTCATTTGTTGCATCTGATAATCAGAAAAGGCCTGGCAACCCCAGGACCAATGACAGTGATATAATGATTCTACTAATACTCTAAATCTTCTTTGCCCATTTTGCTCCAAAGAAATAAAAGCTTCTAAACATAAAGGACTTGTCTTTACTTTTGAATTTTTAAATGGTGATGCTGACTACACCCCCTGCTTACATTTACTTATAGCAGCTCTAAGAAGAAAGTTCTATCTCTGGTTTAGCATGTATTAATCAGCAGCTTCCCAAAGGCACCCAAGGAAATGCTGTGGCACAGCAGGGAAAAGGAAGAGCTGTCTTTGTTCAAAATAACAGCAAGTTATAAATGGGAAGAACCAAAAAGTACATTATCCACAGGGAGTAAAGCAGTTCCAGGACTATAATTAAATCTTCACACACATTCTCCAGGGAGTTTTACTAGTGTTATTGCCACGTGTTGCGATACACACACAACCTTTCCAGAAGGGGATCAAGTTGAACAAAGTGAATATGGAAAGAAAGCAAAAGAATGGTCAAGAAAATAAAAAGCCAAGTTTGGATTAAGGTGTTACAAAAGAAAGGAGATTAGATGGAAGAGATATGCAGCTAGACTTTGTCAGGGCTGGGAGTGGGTCTGAAACACTCAGGGCTGGTCGAGTCCTTGTGCTCTTTCACATTTTGATCCTAAATTTTAAAATATATTTGTTCAATATTTGCTACTAGCATAATCAGCCCATCATTACCACTCAGGCAGACAGTTTCTGACAGTCCTCCCTATAACATAATTGCATGCTTTACAGTGGTTAATGGGCTCTCCTGTCCTGGGAAGGATTTGCACCATTATGGATATTAAAATGCTCACGTGACTGAGAAACAGTGAATTACCTCAGTGAGAAGATACCCAAAAGAAGTTAAATGGGCTGGTTCTCTTTTAGAAAAGGTGCAACCGTTATCCCAGTTGATGGTGTTCTTCAACAGAAAATGAAGTTTCTGACACCAGCTAATGAAACTAGATTGGAATCGTGACACCAAAACTGTATGTAAAACGCAGTTATGAACCGCCAGCATAAGTCAGACCCTGCATAGTTCTGCCCTCTAATGTATTTTCAACATACTTAAGCAACAGAAAGTGGTTTGAAGCTAGTGGAGAACAGAACACTGCTGCTTTCCCCAGGGAAAAGTTTATTCTGGAGCCACAGCAAGATACTGAATAGTGCTGGCATAAGAAACAAACCCCAGAGCTAGGTGACAGAACACTTTTCAGAGATGTCAGTTAGGAAGGTGTGATACAGAAACTAAGGTAAAACATGTTTCTGAGAAAAAGAGGGGAAAAACAAGCATTCCCTTCTGGAACCACAGGTCTGCATTACAAGACAACAGCATCAAACTATATTTGGATGCCAGAACAGGTCACAGCAGAAGAGATTCTGCATAGGCAGAGGGCAAATTTCACAAAAATAAGCCAAAAATTAATAGGTTCCTTTGCGCTCTCCTCCCTTTATCCACTTCCTAACAGGTCCACTTGAATTTTTGAAAATTTACCTCTGGAACAGGTGTTCTAACTGAAGTCAGAGAGCGCTTTATGAATCAATTTTGCAGCTGGAGAAAGCTTTAAAGAAATGTCATTTCCCATCTGTGATTTACCTTGTGTAGTACCATGCTTTCCCCACAAAACCACTTTGGAAAAAGAAAATGGCAGAGCACTGACTCATCTGCATTTCTCCAGATGAACCACCTAGAGCTGCTGGGATTGCCAGCTGGTTGCTAAGAGGGTGCATGAGAAGTGCAGAGATAACTGAAGATCTTTCTCATTAGAGCTGCTACAGACAGCACCCAGCTTGTCAAGTTTGTGTCTTACATGCACGAAATCACCGAACTAGATAAAAGCACAAATCAGATTCCTGAACACTGAGCCACCACCCACATTTTAAACTTAGACAAGCAATTACTTACAATAAAAAACTATAGAGGATGCACACAGTCCAAGGTAAGTACTACATGGCTGTTAAGAGTGAGCTGAAAGATTTTGGTTGATAAGCCAGGTAAGCAGTGTGTTCCTTACAAAAGGCCCATCAGCAATCTGTGACTCCCACCTCTCACCTCCAGTGCAAGAACTGGAAGAGCTGTGTACTGCAGACAGGGCAGCGCCAGGACAGAAACACTTGTCCTCCTGCTTCAACTTTCTCCATAATCACACAAATACTCTAACAGCAGAGCCATACTGCATCGTTAGCTATTCATTGGGTATGAATGCATCAAAGCTTCATGGTGGACACAGCCTGGACTTAAACTTTCAGTCTGACTGATCTGAATGTCTTCCTGGCATTCTCAAAGGGTTTTTCCATTGAGCCAAAGAATAAGTAATTTTCTTTGAAACTCTGACAAAGGAGTTGTTTTCAAAAGCAGTATATCCTTTTGACAAGTGATCCAGTTGACTGGAAATTTAGTTCAGGAGGTTCTGGCTGTGCACCCTTACCAGGCAGAAAGGTCTACGAAGTTAAAATTATTCAAGCTGCTAGATACAACATGTCACAGGAGTGCACTTAGCTCTTCAATTATATTGCTGTGACAGCTGCAGGGTTTGACATTTTGCCAAAACCCAAAAGCATGTAACAAGACCGAGCCAAACCTCCCTGCTTCCTCATCAACAGGGATCAACATTTTAAAAACTAAACGTACTAGCAAAACTCAACAGAAATCCTCACATGCTTTACAGTAATTCATGCTGGCCAGAAAAAGCACAATTAGAACCCACCATTCCCAACTTCTATCTCTAGGAAGAACTAAGGTTAGCAGAGGGACTGGGATCAGTTCAGCCAGCCAACATATAAAAACATGTTTCTTCAGCGTAATGAGCAGGGATCTGCACTCATAGTGCCATCACAAACTTAGAACTGGGCGGCACACCAGCTTTTAGTACTCTGACAGCAGTGCCAGTGCTTAAGATGTCACGTATGTCTTCAGCAAATACAAACCTAGCAGGTTCCAAATGAGGCTGTGACAAAAATACAAGCTCTACTGCTTTTTAATACTGTTATTTATTTTTGCCGAAGTGTAACTTACGTTGTTAAAAGAATTCGACTCACCTGCTGCAAAGAAGAATCCTGGGAGAAGCCAGTTTCTTTAAAGTCTATTTCATCATCACTAGAGGAATGGATGTGGCAGGTAGTCACCTGTGCAGAGAAATCACATCATTTCCCACTGGCCAACAGGCCCTCCCCTATGCTCTGACTGAATCCTTAGTTCCGCATCAAATCAGCAAGCGCCGTTGTTTTCCTAACCACTATACCACATAGAACAGTCTCTGAACTACTTCAACAGCACTAACACAGATCTCAGTGAATTTACTTGAAAAGCAAACCAAATAGTGATCAGCTCCACAACTTAGCAACTAGATGTTTTTGACAGGATTATGCCACCTTACTCATCACTACTCACCAGATCCACCGTGTTCCTCTTATTAGTTTCTCCTAAAGAGCTTGTGCAGAATGTCTCCCATCGCTCTCGGACCTCCTCTGGAAGTTCTAAGTAGGAAATGGGAAAAAAACTTGATTTGAAACTACTGACAAGGATCACCACTGAAGTTGTAATTGTTCTCTTCTGCTCTACCAGAAACAGTGCAAAGAACAAAAAACTTCTCCCAAATCCGTACGGAATACTCCAGGGAGGGGGCTGAATCACCATCCCTGGATGTATTCAAAGTCATGTAGATCTGGCGCTTACAGACAGGATTTGGTGCTGGCTTTGGGACAGCTGGGTTAATGGCTGGACTTCATCTTAAAAAGAGTTTTTCCCAATCTAAACAATTCTGTGATCCAGCAAACAAATCCAAATTAAGCAGGTCAGCATCAAATTCGCATTTGTTTCAGGGAGATTTGACAGTGTTTGAAAAAACCCAACAACCCAACAAAAGAGACTTGAACATAGATTTAAGGATGGCTGGTTTAAAATGGAAGGCATCATGCATCATCAGTATTTCCTTCTTTCATCCAACAGCTGCTTTTTTTTTTTAATTCATTTCCTCAAAAGCTGATACTGGAAGTTACAAGCTTGGCATTACCTTTAATGAGCTGTTGGACTAGTGTACTGTTTGGCCCCTTATCTGTACTGTGCACAATGCAGTTTGCTATCCTTGTCAGATGACCCATGTAGCCATGCCGTCGTCCTCCTTCAGCCCTGCAAGAGACAACAGGAATTCAACTGCCCGCACCCACAGCAACTAACAGGAGGGTGGGGGTGGTGTGTGTTTAAGTGGAAGAGTTGCATCCTAATCCTACAGGTTCACAAAGTACTCAACTGGTTTGACTACACTGAGCCAGTTTGGAAGGCTCAAGCATTTGAACTGCCAAAAAGGAAGTGCAGAGTACCTAAACATATGATATCTACTTCCACTTTATGTATAGAAAAACACCAAACAGCAGACAGCAAGAAAATGAAAAAATAGATTGAGTTTTTAAAAACCTGTGCTGCTTAGTGTATTTTTTCAAAACAAGGGTGACACCTAACACTGTTTCAGAACTCCAGTTTGGAGAAGGTATTCTGCTGCTAGGACCTTAAGCTTTGACCGCTTAAAGTATCTGCTGCGCCCCAGTATGTGTTTATGCTTTCATGTGTCTGCAATTAGTTTTCAGTAGTTTACCACAAGTATTTCCTATCCCCTTAAAACTTATGAGATGGTTCTTCTGTACTTGAAGATGGGCAGATCATAGCAGTATCTTTATATACATGGCATTCTGAACCGGTCATGGCGAAAAGAACTACAACTCCACCAATAAAAGTATTAAGAGAGGAGCCTTTAGTCCAAATATTAGCACACAAGATGGCCAGATCGGTCATAAATCAGTTATATATTCAAAGCACAATCCAAGCCCTATCCAGACTATTTTGCTGGAAATGAGAACTAGTTACTCACTGTTTCTTCTCATTCATCTCCCATGCTTCAAGTATTCGTTCTATTAATTGGCACTTAAGGAAGAGCTGTCAAGAAAGCAAAATAATTCCTTAGTAGCAGTCAATTGGAACATCAGTGTGCACTTTACAGCTCATGTTAACAAATCCTAAAATACCAAAAAACTAGTTTCAGGTTCAGGATTAAACTGTTTAACGGAAGTACTGAAGTTCACAAGCAACTGCCAGATCCCAACCAGTGGCCTAGGAACCTAAACCAACATTACTTCTACTTGTTTTTATAGCTGCTGAGTTGTAATAGATCAGCTATGTAATTGAGCTATGGAAATAGCCACTTTAATTCTTAAAAATACACAGAAGTTTTATTTAAAGGGAAACACGTATTTGCAGCTCTGCACACTTTGGGGCCACAGAAGCATACTCTATGACATTTTCAGGTTTAAACACCCTGTGTGTGCATTTTTAAAAATAATTTAAAGAAATATTCCATTCATTCTATGCATAAAGTACAATTGGGGTATATTTTATGTAAGAGTAACTGTTATGATTGCCAGGAGCATTCAAGAGATTCACAAAAACCCCACGACTTACATGTTTCAGTAAGAGATTGTCTCCAGTGGAATCCTGGTCTGTAATTGTGCCATTTTCTGTGCTTTCAAGAGGACTTGCGAGAATCAACGCAATACAGATTTCTACTTGAGTATGCAAAAAGTTATTCCATGTGTACTTGAAGAACATATCCTGAAAAATAGATTCACCAAGGTTTGCACACACAGAGGTCTTTTCATTAAGCACAACCAATAATCTTAACCCAGCAAGTCATTGGAATGACTACACTGGAACAAATCCTTTAAGTTTTACAGTATTATTTTGCCAGAGAAAATTTGTGACC
This sequence comes from Rhinopomastus cyanomelas, assembly GCA_013400115.1. Classification (NCBI taxonomy): domain Eukaryota; kingdom Metazoa; phylum Chordata; class Aves; order Bucerotiformes; family Rhinopomastidae; genus Rhinopomastus; species Rhinopomastus cyanomelas. The sequence continues at coordinate 17,471 of VXBP01010090.1, forward strand.
TATAAAAAGTTAATTCTTGTGCTTGCTATTATTCACTATTCTACTGGATCAAAACACTCAAGTGTAGCTGGAATTATCCGAGGGGTAGTCAATAATGCACTTTCAGAGAAGAAAGATAAGGAGGAACAACACTCCCCACTTAACATCTCTTCTGCTAGCTGCAACCCAGTTAGAAATGTTATTTATGACTACAGTAGCCCTTGACAGATTTCTCTTCGATTTTGCTGGCCCTTCTGGCACCTACAATACCATTTATAATGTGCTCTGCATTGCCCCAAGATTCCTTACACACTCCCGTCTGTTTTGAAGCTGGCAACTACTAATTTTGTTCTTCTGTTACAGAAGGCTATTTCAGACAATACCAATGCACTTCCGAGTTACTGAACACCTTACATGAGACAAACACAGAGATACAGTAAACCTAACTCATTTAGTTATGATCCTGGTTCTCCACGTTTTGCCTCTTAAGCACAATAAATGGTTTTGTTGGGTGTTTTTAAGCTTTATGTCCAGTTATTTTAGACTGTTCATTGCAAAGCAAGTGACTGCTGTCATTGGTAAACAGATATTAGTTCTGCAACTATGTGCAGTGATTGGAACAGCATGAAACAATTTGACACCTCACTCAAAACACAAGGGGGTTTGAGTCAACAGCTTAGGAAAAGAATCAAGGCTTCCTTGCTGTTTTCAATACCGCTGAAAACGAGAACGTAAATGAAAAAATAAGCTTGCTAAGAAAATCACAATGTATTTATGAAGATGCAGAGAGTAAGAGCCATTCACACAATCAGAGGAAAATGCTGACTTCAGAGAAGTGAGTTTCACAGTGAAATCCAGTATTAACGGTTAATAGAAACCACAAACAGGCTGAAAAACAGACTAGGAATTATCTGCAGTGACAGAAAAACCAGACAAGGCCTTAATAGCAATCCATAGAAATAAAGAGGGCAGCATGAAGCTCTTACCAGTATTACTCCTATGCTGTTAAGCTCTATAAGCTCCTGATTCACACTGCTTGTGTTCGCCTGTAAAAGGCTAGAGATTAATCTAATCACATTCAGACGCGTGTTTCCCACAGGTGGATCCAACACACCCCATGTTGTCTTAATGACACTTTTCTGAAAAAGGAAAAGGTATTTTAATGGGGTTTATGAGTGTACCTTTTAAAAAAAAACAGCTCATCATCACTATGCACAAGGACAGAGTAATGCTTAGAATATACATGACCAGTCCCTGAGCAAGTCTTACCTTTTACCCTGCTAAAAACACAGCTTTTTGTTCTGAATGCTGTAGCTTAGTTCAGCCTCAAAGATAGAAAACACTAAAAACAGCCCTGTGAAGCCAAGGACATTGTAAAAATTGATTGTTGACTACAGACTCATCTCAAAATAGATGTATTTTACATCCTTGAAAGGAATTAGGAGCTACTTGCTAAGAAACGCTTCTCACTGGTTAATCCATGTGCAGCTATAGCTCATATTGCTACAATATAGAGAGAACAGCTTGGGGGACAGTCTCTGAATATGTTATAATGCCTCAATGACTTTAATACTTCATGTACTTGGGAAACAAGCTTCTCCAGTGTCGTTTTCTAATGTTACACACAAAGCAAGCTCCATCTGGTGTCCTTGAAGGAGTTACAGCAAGAATATCCTTCCATGCACTAGTTGGTCCTGGTGTTACAACCATGAGCTTCACTATTCTTACACTGAAATCTCAGCTGTTTAACAAACCAGAAGTGTTGTCACATAAAGTACTAGTCTGTAAGAAAACCCTGGTATTAGATACTGCAAGAGCTGAAAATCCAACAGCAGGTATGCAACAAGCAAGGGAACCGATAATGAAGACATCTCCTTATGTTAAGAAACAAAAGGCATTTTGACAAGCAAACTGCTACTGCCTTCTGACATTCTGCTGCTTCATTTCCTTGCATACAGGAAAAAGATATCTAGGGATGCTCATTTAACTAGGGCTGCAGATGAGCACCGGGAGTCCCCAATTTCACTAGGTGACTTGCTGGAATGCTAAGAATGCCCAACCATCAGACAGGACTCCAGTATCTTACGTGACTCTGCTTTTACTGTGACCTAGAGCTGTATTTTGCTGGTTTGTTGCAATACACCTCTGGTCTTTATGCTTTGGCCCACAGCTTCTTGTTTATGGACTGTGGCACCTGGTTCAGGGTGCAGAGCTCCAGCTGAAATCCTGTCAGGGAGTATCTGAACGGAAAAGCATAAATGGATCATAGGTAACCTCCCTATTTATACATCTTGTATTTATTTTGTGCAACAGGTACAACAAAGGTAAGTTGCTTAAATCAGTTAGAGAGCCCACAGAATTTAACAAGCCTACAGTCCAGGCTGCACACCATGGAGCTGGCTCTGCTGTGGACACCTTATGCGGGCCATGTCCGAGTTCCAAACAACTGAAGGGTCCGCAGTCTGTGTTTCTTCCTCTAGCAGGATTTCCAAGGAGAAAACAAGACCCACCTTGAGAATATACAGCAAATCTCTGCTCACTGCTTTCGCAAGAATTGCCCCAAGGTTATTCTGCCAATTAAGCAAAGTTTAAGCTAGAAAAGCTTATCAATTAGCATAGCACACTGGCTCAGGGACACCAATAATGAACAGCAAAGTTCACAACAGGCTGGGAAGGAGGCCGGACACTTTTGTTTGTTGTTATAACCTGCCCAAAACAGTCACACAATTACAGTCTTGTTTTGATTAGTTTGGTAACACAAGGTTTCACTCACTTTTGGAGGCTCAAGTAGGAGCTCATGGAAGGATGACAGTCGTGCTTTTATGGCTTCTAAAACACTCTTGTTGACAGAGTATGTTGAATTGCTCATGCCAGGAGGACAGACCTCTATATGGCCTTCAAATCTAAAACACACACAAGCAAAATCTGATCATTAATCTGTCAAATATTGTGAGGGTATTGTCCTGGGTTCAACAGTGTCAAGGTTTCATGAAGGCAGTGTAAAAAATGAAGGAAGTAAAATATAAGGTAAATGTGAATGGTGAAGTAATGGTTGAATGAGATTTTTCCCCAAACACTAGCCCCAGTGTTTTTAGGTCTATAGGGCATGACATCTCCAATATGGCTTTGAGATGAAACATTACAACTTTTCTGCTTCCTCTTTTGAGACAGACAGAGCTTCCCTCACCTATTCTGCAACAACATGCTCGAGCTGAATATATCAGAGATATGCTCAGTTGTTTCTCTAAAAGAAGTTGTACTAACTCCCACTCACCGCACCGCATGCATTTACTCTATTCCCTGTGTCTAGAAACAAACTTATGAAACGTAATTAGTCTGATCTGTCAAGCAGCATTTAAACAAGCCTCTAGCAAAAAGTGCAGAGACACCAGTCACTTTTGACTTCTTGGTCCACAAAAATGATTCAGTCATAGGTACGTGAAGACACCTGCTACTGCTGAGTAGCAGTTCAGTTAAATCAGGCCTGCTGCAAGCAAAGCAAGAGCACTTACGTCTGTCGTCTTGTCTCAAGTAAGGTCAGTAGGATCTGGATTGCACTGACTATTGCAGATTCATTTTTTTCTTTATGAAAAATGTTTGACAGCAGTTGCTCTATAATTTCTTGTCTGAAAAGGAAAGCACTGGCATCAGACACAATAGTATTTCAGGATACAGCTGTTAACAGAAACAGATATAATTTTCCCATGTAAAATTAGTAAGGAGGTAATACAAAGAAAATTTGTAGCAACTGCACGCCAGCAGGTTCCACTAGGATAATCATTCCCATCCTTGCTGCCTCAGTCCTATTTTCCTGTTCCTTCCAGCAGTCCAGGTTTTTTAATCTGACAACCAGAACAACAAAAAGGGAGTTCTCAATCAGATAAAAACCCAATTCAGCTTGCTGTAACAGCCACACAAGACTGAACCTGGAACCAGCAAAAGAAAGAAAGGCATACAGGAAAAGCTTCTGTGGCAGAAAGACACACTTAGATTAACTTAAACAGATCAAAGCCCAAGTCTCCCATGTGTACTCCGCACAGTATCAGGCTGTCTGATCCCAGGAGCTTTGGTAAGATGAGAAATATTTTAATGAGACAAGAACCCTTCCCCCTTCAAAGGAGTCCTCCAGGTAGGCTGCTCTGACTTGCTGAGTTAAACTAGACGGGTGAGTGGTAGACATGAAAATTCACCCGAAAAGCAGAGCTTAGTGTTTACAAAAGGTTTTCAAGGTCAATAGTTACAGAAAATAAAAAATGCAAACCAACTTACTTCTCTAGACTTGCAAGCAGTGGATCTGGTTCAGAACTGTTCTGGACTTGCAACATCTGGTCTCTGCTTAGCCGAATAATTTCACAGAGTGACTGTGATGCATTTGAATGCCTCTATAACAGACAAACACAGCTTTTCACTCTAAGAGTAACAATGCACTGGACTGTAATCTTTCACCTGGGGGGAGATCACACCCCCTTGCCCAAATGGCCGCAATTACATACTGAAATCAGCTTACCAAACAAAGCAAGCCAAACCAAGAGAAGTTATAATATTCAGTTGTACAGAAATCTGCTGCACAAACGGACCCAGGAGAGCGTCAGACCAATACTTACATCTTCATCTTGAGATGGATGTACAATTTCCACAAGTCGCTGGATAATTCTCTCCTCATTTAACCACTGCAAAAGTGTCAGCAGATGTAAGAATGTTATCAAAGTGAATGAATTAAAAGAATTCATGTTAACAACGGTAGAAGTATTAATTCAATAACTGCCACAAGTTGTGCTGCTGATATGTCTCAACAAGAACTAAGAATGGCTCCACTGGAAAGTGATGGCAGCTCCAAGCAAAGTCAAACACCCCACACCAATCCACTCAAGTATAGCATCAGCACATTTAAGAAACAGCCCAGCAGAAGATAATCCCTCTTACAGTTCACACAGGTCTGACAAGAATCCTTTGAGGTGTTTTACTTACATTTAACACTTCTTGCCGGGGCTGTGGAGGTTCTATGCAAGTCAGTAGCCTGAGCAACAAGTCCATGATAGCAGAGGTCCCTATGTGCTTAATAATGAGGTCTACAAAGTCATGTTTCCTCTTCAAGAATTCCACAATCTAGAAATTAAAGAGAAGTAAGCTTACATTAGCTTATCTGCACTTCAGATGGTAAATTACATCAACTAGTTTTAGGCTTTCCTGTCTCCTACCAAATGATGAAAGTAAACGAGAACTTCTCCAATACTGTTGCCACTTAAAAGTTTGCAGTACAAGGCAATGGAAAATAATAGACACGTAGAGTAGAAAAAGTGGCAGAGGACAGAGCCATACTATACGCAGTGTGCCTTGGGCCTCCTTTCAAGCCCAACTAGCTGGCCATGAACTAGAATCAGCTTTTCTTTTTGCTGTGAATTATCATAGAATCATAGAATCATTAGGGATTGGAAGGGACCTCGAAAGATATCTAGTCACATCCTCCCATCACCTAGACCAAGTCACACAGGAACACATCCAGGCGGGTCTTAAACATCTCCAGTGAAGGAGACTCCACAACTGCGATGGGCAGCCTGTTCCACTGCTCCATCACCCTCACCGGGAAGAAGTTCCTTCTCAGACTGATGCGGAACCTCCTATGTTCCAGCTTAAAACCACTGCCCCTTGTCCCATCACTACATGACATTGAGAAGAGCCTGGCTCCATCCTCCTGACACCCACCCTTCAAATATTTATAGACATTAATGAGGTCACCCCTCAGTCTCCTCTCTTCAAGCTCAAGAGACCCAGCTCCCTCAGCCTCTCCTCATAAGGGAGGTGCTCCACCTCCTTCATCATCTTTGTTGCCCTACACTGGACTCTCTCCAGCAGCTCCACATCCCTCTTGAACTGAGGAGCCCAGAACTGGACACAAGACTCCAGATGTGGTCTCACCAGTGCAGAGTAGAGGGGGAGAAGAACCTCTCCTGATCTGCTAACTACTCCCTTACAATGGCTTAGCAAGCAACACTTGACCCAGCAAAACCACAACACAATACAAACACACACAGGCCTTGCTAAATTAGACCCACAGAACAGAGACACAAACTTATTTGCTAAGGTATGAGAGCCTGTCACTGGAGCTGTCTGTGGTGTTGGGCCATATGAATACAGTACAACAATACTTCTGAGCATGTCTTCCACTTTATTCTGTCAATAGTCTGCACAGAGCCCCAGACCTGCCTCCACTGATTTAAATTCATTTATCTTCACCTCTAACAGGAATTAACACAAATATTACACAAAATACTGAGCTAAATTAAGCCAAAATGTAAGCTCTGCACATCAGATGGACCAAACTCGTCAAATGTATTTTTAATCCTGTCCATACCACTAAAAAACTGACTTCCGTACCAGCTGCAGACAACTGCTCTTTCTTGACTCAGCTGACATCCCTCAAGTGTCTACACTGAAAGCAGAACAGCTGAGTACTACAACCTTATTAGAATACGTTAAACAGGAGAGCTTGTAGTGCAGCCAGCAGTGTGCCCAGGTGGCCAAGGCAAATGGCATCCTGGCCTGGATTAGAAACTGTGTGTCCAGGAGGAGTAGGGAGGTGATTGTGTCGTCGTCGTCCCCCCCCCCCGCCCCCGGTACTCAGCACTGGTGAGGCCACGCCTTAAGTACTGTGTCCAGTTTTAAGCGCCTCAGTCCAAGGGAGAAATTGAGGTGCTGGAGCGAGTGCAGAGGAGGGCAATGAAGCTGGTGAAGGGCCTGGAAAATAAAACTTATGAGGAAAGACTGAAAGAGCTGGGGCTCTTTAGTTTGAAGAAGAGGAGGCTGAGAGGAGACCTCCCTCTCTACAGCTACCTGAAAGGACGTTGTGGAGAGGTTGGTGCTGGTCTCTTCTCACAAGCAATCAGTATTAGAACAAGAGGGAATGGGTTCAAGTTACAACAGGGCAGGTTTAGACTTGATATTAGGAAGAATTTTTTCCACAGACAGGGTGGTCAAGCACTGGAATGGGCTTCCTAGGGAGATGGTTGAGTCGTCGTCCTTGCATGTGTTTAAAGATTGTTTGGATGAGGTGTTGAGGGATATGGCTTAGGAGTGAACATGTAAGGCAGGGTAGATGGTTGGACTTGATGATCCCAAGGGTCTTTTTCAAACAGAGTGAATCTGTGAGTTACCTGTTCTGGTTTTCTGCTTATAAGAATGCTTAGCACCTTGCTGAAGAAACTGGCCAGTAAAGGGTTTAGAGGAGATTCATTTAAGAGGAAGCTGTACAGTTTCACAAGTAAGGATTCTTCTTCTCCCAGCCTGTCGTTGATCTGTGACACATCTGATGTTAGCAGCTCACACGATATGTTTGGGTATCTAAGGAAAAGGAGAAAAAACAATAAATCATGACTCATACTTTGAGGTTGTCATACTTGCAGCTCTGAATTCAGAACCTGGTAAGGCTTCAGACCAACTGTGAAAAAATAGTTGGTCTGCACTAATTAGAGCAGCGAACCTCCACACATTCAGCCTACAAGCTCTGTTCTTTAACACTACTACTACTACTACTATAGAACTAGTTGACTGCGTTCAATAAAGCCTGCAAAACTAGCTTCATGACAGAAAAGTGTAGTTCAGAACACTGAGTAATTAAACTAAGAGGCCATCAATACCAGTAATTTCCCACATTTGACAGCACTACCACCCACTCACACTAAAGGTAATTTTGATAGCATTAGCAGCCTAAGGTTTCTAACATTTTGTGAAACGAAAGATGCTTCAATTTGAAACTCTCCTAGAAACACTTGAAGAAGGTTTGGTTTACCAGAAATGGTGAAGCACTGCAACTAAGAGCACAGCTAGTTTCATATTGGGGTTTTTACATACTGTTGTAAGAAAAAAAGAGCAGGTTTCTGCACAGAGCTCTAAAATAGGCCAAAACATGGCAGAAATGCTTCATATGATTTTCCAGGATTGACCCTCGAGTTTGAACCTTCTCAGCAAAGCCAGCTGAGCTCATGACCATAGCCAATTCTTACAGTTCTAGCTCTGCAGAGGAAAACAGCAGCAATCAGACATTAAGTACATTCATCCAAAGAATGCTACAGATCTTCAAGTAAGTACTTTCATAACATCTTACAATTATCAGTAAAACAAAGCTAAGCACCCAAATGGAGGTTTTAGTTCAATTGTTTTCTTAAAAATGTTAACCACATGTCCATTCCGATTTATCTTTTTGTTTTTAAGTCTCCTTTGGACAGCAGTTGGTTTTAGAGGCATATGTGGTTATGAGATTCCACATGAAAAATATGAGCATGACTTATTTTTGAGGTATTGCAGAGTGCCTTGAAAACAAACTTAGTCTAAAGACACCAATGCTGTACTACATATAAGCACGCAGGGATCCAAAGCACATTATCAAAACAGCTGGAACAAGCTACCCCAATTTCCACCTTCCCAAGCCTCCCCCAACATCCAGAAGTTTTCCTACTTATATCGGATTTTTTCATCCATGTCTTGAGGTGGTTCTTCGATAATGAATGAAACTAAGTCTTCCAAACATTCTGACTTCAGCAGAAAATCTATAAGCTTGCGATTCTGAGCCTTGCACTCTTGCAGAACATCCTCTTCATCCATCAATTCCTTCAGCGTTACATCTTCTCTCTCTAGAAGTGTATCTATGTGGGATGACGAATGGAGATCAAATTTCCAAAACATGCTGGTCTGGATAAGAAAAAAAACCACACAAGGTCATTAAATTTTACAAATCTACTAGGCCTGTATTTGTAGTAGTATGTCACAGCTTCTAACCCCAAAAGGTATCTGCATGCATAAAAACTTTCTAGAACTCAAATGAGACACAACAGCAGATGCTGACAATCAGGTACAAAATCAGGCTTGATTAAAGATGACTGAGTACTCCAAAGTAATTTTTGTACCTTTGGCACAGCACATACAGATGTTAGAACACCCAAAGATAAAGTTAGGCAGCTGCAGGCTTTTACTTACATGAAAAGAACACGCTAATCTGCATTACAGATAAAAGGGTAGCTCTGGTTTTAAACTTATTCTGTTCTTCCTAACTTATGTTTCTAAATCTATGCAGCTAGCCTGAGATAAACAACAACTTGTTTTGCAACTAACAGAGCTTGGAGAAGATAAAATGGACATGACAGAAATGCACTGGAACCACACCCCACCACCAAAGACAATGCCTATGAAGGTGGAGGAACCCTAGTAATTTTAACTTGCAGGCAGCATACATCAAAGTGCTGGAGCCAACTTCAACATAGGACCTACTCTCACTATACTTCCCTCCATAACCTGGACACAGGAGAAAGAACAAAGGACAATAAAATATCTAACACAATCACATGAAAGGGCAGTGGCCTCGACCACTGAAACACTGTCAAAGGCTATAACAGAAATCCATAAGGATAAGCAGCTTCATCTTTTACTTACGAACTGCTCTGGCACTTCCACATTAACTCCGTTGCTCTAAGACACCTTGCAGGCAGCTGCTTGTGACAACTGTGCTACCACAAAAGAATCATCTAGGGTAGTTTCAGTAAACCTCTTTCACCTTTACAACCATTCACTGCGTCATTTCCCCCTCTCCAGAACAGGGCTTCTACCTGACATTTAATCTCTGACACAGCATCCGCTGGTCTTACGACAAGGCAAAACTTAAGGAGATACTACAGGTAACACACAACACTAAAAGAAACTTTCCCATCCCTACACATGGAAGCAGCCAGTTTTGAGCAGTGCTCATTTAGATAAAAAATAAATACTCCTTTTGCTCCATTAGGAGCTGCCTTCCAAGTGTGAAAGATTATCATTACTGTTGTGTATCAGGAGGATCACGAGCTGCAAAGACGTGCAGGGACCACAGAATGTAGGTGAACATACTATTTCAGTGAAAACACTTGTGAACTGTAGGCTGTATACAGGAGCAAGCTTAAAAAAAACTATGACCAAACTATGCTTTAGCCATACATTCAAATATCTACAAAATCTAAAATAGTAATATCTAATTCTTATGCTAATTAAGAGGCAGACAGCTTTAACTCCAAGATAATGTGGATTCAGCATGCACACTACAGCTGCTGACAACAGTGAAGTGTCCAATTTAGTACCTGAGCAGCTTAGAGAACTGATACAAGTCCAGAACTGCAGCAAACCACTTAACGACTCTCCTCATTAGCAAAATATCCAGGATTTGTCCTAAATATTCAACAGCCTAACATCTTCACTATGGAGAACTTCGTTGGTTTTAGAGTGTTCATCACTTCTTTGACCATTACATGCTGACCACTTAGGATCACCTCACTTCAGGTAGCCTTTTGCCTGAAGCTGTAAGCATACACAGCTTTCTGTTCAAAGACATGGGAGCTGAAAATCAATCAGGAAAAGGTAATCTCAGAAGCAGCACTGATACCTAGAATCATCTCAGATTCCATGCAAGGATTAAAGGGTTGGAAAGCAGGGAAAAAAACCTTTTCTACTGAAAGTATTAGTCAGATACAAGCAAGGCTCAAAACACATGATCTCACAGATTAGCTCAAATCAAATTACATAAAGTTGTTATTAAAAGCAGTAGCTTTTGCGTATTGAGGCTACACACCAACTTGATGTAAGCAAGTGAAACTAGTGTATTACTGAAGTCAGAGGACATTTTGTTTGGGGTTATGTTTTTAAGCCTCTACAAAGTGGACAAAATCCCTCCCCTTGCCCCAGATATTGAAAGTAGCATCTTTGTAAGTAACCACTATAATTGCTAATTCCAGATGTAAATCCCTCTGCAGTGATTATAGCTCACTTCAGTAGCTTCAACTGAATGTCTCAGATACTTATTTCAAGAGAAATTCAACAGCTGAAAATAGCAAGAACAACAACAAAAAAAGAGAGGCATACTACTGCAAACATGTTACTGCGTTATTTCACACACTGTCTCCCAGGCAAGCTCTTTTAGGGGCTGTTCCCTCAAAATGTCAGGTGCCGGCCACAGATTATTCCATCACTTTTCAACAGGAGCCCAGGTCCTTTGAAATAAGGAAAAATAAACAACATAAAATGTGCCAAAGAGGAAGTCCAGGAACCCCAAAGAGAATTTTCTTAGGCATTATCACTGGCGATAACCTAGAATAAGCCTAAAATAATTCTGAATGGAAGTCAAAAACCAAGACTTTCTGTTATTTTTCCCACAGCCTGCTGGTTCTGCCCTCCCTCCCAAAACCTGCCAACGCTGTTATTTGGAATTATTGTCATGCTTTTCCAAATCACAGTCCCATTAACAGAGTCAGAATTAGGCTGTATGTGCACACATCAGAGGAATGCTCCTCCCAAAATGTCACCATCTGCAAGTTTACATAAACTCCTCCAGTCCTCTGGATTACTCCCAGTGTTCAACTCTACTGCTAACAGCAGCAGATAAAACACAACACTTGAATCCAAGGCAAGATGCAAAGGACTACCCAATATGAGAGATGTTCAAGATTAAACACAATAATGAAAATAAACCAGGATAATCCTAAAAAAAGAGCCAGTCTTGAAAAGAAAAAAAAAATGCACTAAAAGTGGCAAAGCTGTTGTAGAATTTTAATGTCTTTTGTAACCTAAGTTAATTTATAATCTCCAAGAAGTTCCCAGCAAACAAGACTAAGAGACTTCCAGTTGCTATGAACAGTGTTTCTGAAAGTTCCTACCAACCTGCTGATCTGCAAGTTATGATGAGAAATCCTGACATCAGGAAAATTTTGTCTTAGTCTCCTCCAAATGCTAAAATAACATTTCCCATTGTGAACACGTGACTGAAACCTGGAAGAAAAAAAATGAAGCCTGGCAACTGCCTCAAGATACAGGTAGCTGAAATCCTCATCTGACTTGTCTGCTAAAGGGAAGAAACAAAGTTTGCGAGTGATTCTGACTAGAACATGTGGAAGCCCTCTGCCTACTCCAGCTGAAGAGAGCTGCACTATGTGTATGTTGTTTATCAGTAACGCATCTGTGGTTCTTTCTAGAAGCCAAATGCTTAAATCAAAAGAGTTGGTAACGATTGTATCAGCAGGCTGGTGTCCACAGAGGTGTCAAACACCTTTCCTGAACACAGACATGCCTGTTCTCTAGCCACAGGACAAAGACGTGAATTCCAGTCAGATAGTTTAATTTTGGGCAAATTCTCCTGTACTGAACCTTTTACAAAATTAACTTGTTACTTCAAAGCACTCGGAACCCCTTCAGTAAATAACTGCTATAGTAAGCAGCTTGCTTAACTTACTTTTAAAGCATTATAACTTGGGTAAAACAAGCATGAAAATGTGTATCGGAAGGAGTCATATCTCAGCTTGGCACCTCATACACCTAGCAGTTGAGTGTTAGTAGCTACAAGCATACATGGGGATGTAGATCAGTGCAGAAAGAAAACTAAAGGACCTTAGCTAACCCACTGAGGCCAGTCTGCCTGACAACTGGTTGTTATAAGCATGTTTGGGTAAGGACTTCACAGATTTTACAGCGATATATATTGATTCAAATGCACAGACAAATAAAAACATCAGATACTTCTGCACCGACAAACTTTTCCATGACTGAAGCACATCAAGTTATGCAGCCTCCTTCAGTAAAAAGAGGCTTTTACAACTCCTGTGTAGTGATTAACTAGAAATGACTTTGTGGCTGAACGTAAGCAGAGCAACCAGAAACCTTCTTGAGGAGCAAGACAATAGATGATTTGAAATTAAAAGGACTGACAGAGCACAAAATACACACTTCTATCTCAATAATTCAATAGCTACTGCACCCATATTTCAACTGCTAGTCCTTGTGTTTCTGAAAGGACACAGCAAACTAGAATACAGGCTGAAAGGGAGGAAAACCATCCAACAGCTCTTTCAGGAGCACTGGTAGCCCATTCACAGGCTGGCTGTGCATCCCTTTGCTGACATTCTCTGGGATGGGTGGGTGCCTCAACCCAATGGCTACTGCTGGGCATGGGGAGCTGTGCTAACTGTGGTGAGCTAGGTCAGCAGCGGGTTGCCAAGGACCTCCAGCCCTCCTGAGATACTTCTGCCACTGTCTCACCAAGGGGACCCCAGGCATGTGATGAGGGGGCTAGAGACCAGGCACACAAAATGGATGGAGGGAAGATCCTGGGCCCAAGGAGGAGCAGAAGGCAACAGGGGAGCAGTCCCAGGGCTCTTAGCCAACCCTCCTTCTCCCACATAGAATTATCACGGCTGGAAACCACCTCCAATACCATCAAGTCCAGCCCTCCTGCCAACATCTCCCTAACCCCTAGACCATGTCCATGAGGACAACTCTCCAAATACAAGGAGCTGGGCAGCTGGCCCATAACCTGCTGAGACTCAAAGCTTTTCATTTTAGTCATCACTGGAAACAAGGAGGTCTCACAGCCACATGGTGAGTGGCTGCCCATTTTTGCATTGGAAGGGAGATAGGTAGTTGCAGGAGACATGAAGGAAAAGGAGGCAGTGGCACCATCACTGCAGACAAAAACTACCATGTGGTAGTCCCTTCACTGGGAGAGAAGCACATCAGAAAACATTATGAAGACAGTAATTTTCATAACATCCTCTTTAACAGCTGCTACCTCCTTCTGCTATTGAAGAGGCTAATTAACTGAAATTTAGAGACTTTCATGTTCCTATAAGACACGGGAAGGGAGCCTGTACTCCTTGCACAACAGTCAAGAATTGAGACAGAAGTTAATGCCTTTCAGTCTTACTTATCACACTAGCCTCCCTTATTTCTGCACACCGGTTGCTCTTCTATCTAGGTCACAACTGTGTATTATGTAAAAAAAATTACATATTTATGTCTGTCATGTGCACATAACGCCCCCCCACAACACACTATGACTGAATGCCCCAATAATCAATTGCTCTGACATGCTGAAGTACATAAACAAGTCCAAACTGGTTAATGTTCACCAATCCGTCAACTTACAAGAGGTCACAACCATCCAGCAGAAGTACAAACACCAGCTAAAATCTACAGTTTGCAATGAAGTGAAAGACAATTCTACTCCAAGTGACAAGATTATCCTTGTCAATTCCTACACTGTATCTCAAACCGTGGATTAATGTGTTAATAAATACAGATCTTAATTTCCTGTCATAACTAGAAAGTAGACACTGATCTCCCCTGCCCAAGTAGGAAAAAGGAATCATATTTAAGTAACTCCAACAGCCAAACAGTTCCACATTTAAAATTTTCACTGCTCACAGATTCTGTGTTCTCCCAAATAGCTTCAAAATGGAAAATATCTATGTACTGAGAAAAGGTGATGGTTCAATATTCTAACCCAAACATTGCAAAGCCACCCAGAAGACACTGACACTGAAACATGCAGCTTAGTATCAAAAATTCAGTTGCAGAGGACAGTGTGGCCATACTTCAGTATAATAACGTGTTCATACCTAATATATACCAGTTCATGAACACATTTTTCCAAAGAATGGGAGGCAGAGCAGCAGATACACCTCCTGGCACAAAACCAGAAACACTTTAAAACATGTTCCCTGTAAAACAAATAACCACAACAGCGTGTCTAATGACCCTTGACTCTCACTGAAAGACCAAAGTAGGGCAGAAAAAGTGCAACAACAGCATGGTGGGTTAAAAGACAAAGTTAGAAACAGCCAGTTAGAAAGCAGTCAAAAAAATTGCTGCAAGGAAAAGGAAGGAATGGCCACAAAGTTTGAAGTGCAGGAGGAAAAGCAGCTTTGAAGGTTGTGTGAACCTACAGAAATCATGTGTATTTAGCCTTCAGTGAACATCAGGGACATGAAAAAATTAAGCATTCAGGAACCACTTAGAATTTACAACAAGGCGTTACAGAGGCAGAAGCTAAATCTACTGCTGTAGGTGAAGTTTAATAGTTTCTTACCTGTTGAACACAAAAGTTTTTTAAAAAGTTAAAAAAACAGAATGATTTGTATTCTCTCAGGCTCCTTGCCCATTACAGGATATCCTGGCAACAGCAAAAAAAAATCTTTCAATCTACAGTATTAGCAGATTAGCAGGACTGAATTAGGACTGAATTAGATGAAGCAGATTTCTTCCTACAACGACAAAAAAAACAAACACATTTTATAGTGTTAATAGGTTCTATTCAACAGTCCAACAACTGCATTAACACTAAGTATTGCTTTGCAGGGAATAAAACAAGAGTTCAAGAAAGAAACAACTGCATAGGAAAGAGTGTTCTCTGAGAATTAAATCAAAAGCAGCTTGTCACATGAAGTACTTTTTCATTTTGAAACCAACTTTATTAAACACCCCACTTTACTTTTAGAAGCTAAAGGAAGACACTTCACTGCCTCGCTGAAACAGAACTACCTTTATAACCTGCGCTTGTCTATCAAATCTAAAACAAATCCAGATTTTGCTCTTTTTATACAAACTATTAGTGATCTCATATCAGGTAACAGCATCAGACCTAAAAGATCTGAAATGTGGTCACTAGCGATGTTTGCAGCACTTTTCTGGTCTCAGAACTACTATTTTGTTATGTCAGCATTTGATTTATCAACAGATCTGCAGGGAAATAAATGTACAGGCATTCAGAATGCCAGTTATTTCGGCCTATATAAACAATGCAGCCAGCTTAGATTAATTTAAGAGTCCACATACAGACTTAAAGGAACCAGCATTCAGTTTCCTAATATTCTTCTTTAAGACAATCTCCACTTTTGTTAGATTAATCCTTTCACTATAAAGCATAGTGACACTAAAGAGCTTAATTAGAAATCCATGACTGGCTTCAGAGTGACACTTACCTGCCTGTGCTTTACTCAACACCAAGCAGGCAAGAAAAAGCAATCTATCAATTGATGCTTCTTCCTGATGTAGCTGTTTCTGGAAGTTTTAAGATGACTTTCTAATAAAAAATCACCTTCTCTTTGTACCAGTTAGGGGACTTTTTGGTTTTACATTTTAACACGGATTTCAAGCAAGACAAGACTTTCGGTTTTATGGGAAACATGGGTAATATTGTTCATGGAAAAAACTGAGATGTACCAGCAAGGAGGAAGGATAATAAATATAGCAGCATGTTCGTTAAATCGTGTCAGTGAGTTCCTGGTATTTGGCTTAAAAGCTCTGTTTTCAGTTTGTCACAAATGTCTTCAGCTAAGAACACACAACCCAAACCACACACTTCAGAAGCACTTTAAGTATTCTGCCATAGAGTAGAAGACTTAACTTTACACTTTGTATATTAAAGGCTGTATCTTCAAAGCTGTTTCTTGTTCTTTGCAGATGGTGTAGGTTGACAGAGGCTATGTGTCAGTTAACAACACACTACAAATAAATTCCTCTTGAACTAAACCACTCTGCATTCCTGTTAAACAATCAGCCAAAATTAAGTAGGCTCTTTCTTAGCTTTGTTAGGGCTAGCAAGTTCTGTGGTTTCAAATACCATGTTGTTCTCATCTCCAACAGTTCTGGAACCAAAAGCCATGTCATTTGCATTTTATTCACAACAGCATAAATACTCTAAATCTTAACATGCACAACCACTAAACTGACTGTAGCTAAGGGATGCTATTTTAGTAACTAACATACACATACATTGACCACAATACTTTCAAAGGTCACATGTGGTTTTCACCCATAGACCTTCAAGTCTACATGTCTGGTAGATTTGCTAGTCCCTTGTGAGTGGACTCAGAGCACAAGAAGTAAACAAGCTTTGTGAACCTAGTTTCCTTTATTAACATTTCCAGTTATCACTGCTGCATTGCAAATGCACATCTATCTTCCCAAGCAGAGCCCCGCAAACAGAGAGAATGTCACTTCCTCAGTTAAGTCACACTAAAGCAAAATCAGATGCGTACTTAGCTTAGTGGTCTTTCCCAAGAGTTTATTCAGAGGAGTTCATTAATTCTTAAGATAGTCTCCACAGGTATTTTAATTGCCAGTAAAACTACTCAAATGAAAAACTATTATCCTTGCAAGGATGTCCTTCCAGTAATTCTCTATTCCTCTTTCTGACTGAGTAGAAAAATTCAGTGTTCCCATTGTCTAGCACCAGAATGATCACAGCTTCTGAACTGTAAACAGTGGGATTATATAGGAAAAGAAATCTAGAGACACTAGCAGTGCAAATAATACAGATTATCCTGGGAAGGGTGTTTCACCAGAAGCCTGCTCTGGTCAGACAGAACTTTTTCAGATCTTACAGAGCAGAGAGTTTAAAGTCAAACTTCCACCCTGCAATACAGATAGCTTATTGGTTCAAACTGTTCTACTCCAGAGCCCTGATAGTATTGAAAGAGGCTGCAGTATAGGTAAAGGAAAGCCTATAGCACTGTTTTCCTTAAAATAAGAAAAAGAATCAATCTGTTTTGAGCAGGGCCAGGACTGAAATCCTACAGAGTCAACATTTAGTGCTATGTGATGCTCAGCTGGCTCATGCACAGAGGCTCCACATCACCCCTTGCTGCGCAGTCCCTCTGTTGGCTCCCTGACACTGGTCATACTCCTGCCAAATCATTTCCAAGTGAAAAATGTACTTTAGGAGGTGACAAATGCAGTTGGTGGAAGAAGGGAAGAGTTTTTCTGCCAAGTCCACATGCTGAAACAGCTCATATGCTCTGTCATCACCAGGGCCAGCAAGGCCAAGCACAAGGGAACACACAACAAGAGACAGGACAAATGGGATTTAAGTCTTCCATGTTGTCCCCAAATTACAGCACCTTAGGCCTACCACAGGACTGCAGAGTGCAAGCTCTCCCGAATGTGAAGACAAACAAGAATCAGACCCAAAAGGTTACATTTAACAAATTCAACATCAGTTCTACTGTTGTCTCAATCATCTCATAACCTGCAAGTGAGTCCTGAACTCCTGTACTACTACCTGGGAAATGGAGAAATCAGCATTGCTGACTGATTGCTTCAGCAGCACCCTTTTCCGTTTGAAGATTTAAAGAAAAGCCCAAAGAAAAACTTGTCACTTAAGGAGACACAAGGTTAAGTGCATGGGTTTTAGCAGACCTTTTTCTTCAGCATTCTGTACTCAGAATTGTCTTCCATGTTTCTAAGCATTTTCATACAAACTTCTGTTTTCTCTGAACAACCTTTAAATGCTCAGATAAACAAGTTCACCTTCCTTTTTACCTTGCTGATGAGACCTTGGAAACTGGACAGAAATCAAATTTTGAAGCACATGAAAATAGGTGGAGTTAGAAGAAAGCTGCTTGCTTCAGCAACTTACTAGCAGGACTCCAGTGTGTTCTTTCCATAGAGGCAGTGCATTTATGTCTGTTAGGAACATTTCCATGTAAAACCTCTAATCATTATAAAGAGTGCTAAGACCACTCCCAGTTCAGAGTGGAAGTCAGCAGCCTCTAGGAGCCTGCCAGTGTTTTGCTATAGCTCCTGCCAGATTTCAAGTGGACTCATGCATTAAGGCAGCAACTTCAAAATTAAATCCAAATCTGTCTGGCATTTCTTGCTTGACTCTTCACTTTCATTAAAAGTTCCCTGAACCTGTTGTTCAGGTAACCTGCATTTTCACTGCAGGTTACCTGAATTGCACTAACTAAAGGCCTGACTCAGATTATCTTCCTGCTTTTCTTCACACTAAGGTTTACAGAACTATTATAATGAGTTTTGATAGCTGCACATGTTCAAGATGCCATATACGAGTGCCCTTTTAATTAGGACATCAAGAACCGCAACACTAAGTATATTCCCTACAATTTCTGTGCTGCCATATCCTGCAAAACCTGACAGAACTCATCAGCCCACTCTGCGCACGCACACAGGCTAACACTCCCCTGGCATGACACCACCGCAAGTATGGCTTGCCCTTCAGACTGAAAGCTGGAATCCCAAGCACTCTTTGAAGAGCGCACCGATCCAACAGCATGAAAAGAAAACCCAAAAGATATTTCCTCTTTTAATCTTCAATGTAAACAGGTTAACATGTATCTTTGATTCTGATTTACCCTTGGGGAAACTGACTTAACAAAAGCTTAAGCTGCATCTACATTCATTTCTACAGTCTCCAAAATTTCATGTTTACCAGTACAATCCCTAGGACAAAAGTAGAAAAGTTATTTCAATGCCAAACAAAAGAAATAACATACTGCAGTACCTGGATACAAGGGAAGTGATGCTGCTTTACCGTACTTGCTTGATAAATGCCGGTATCCGCACTCAGTGCCAGTGTTATGGCTTTAGTTGAGCCTTTGAATCAAAAGGAACAGTCTCCTTTATTGAGCACATTGCAGAGATGGAAAAAGATGTACAGACTATCTTCCCAAATATGCAGGGATCCTGAGGATTATTTGAAGTCATTGGAAAAGAAAAATAGTACAGGAATGTAAACTAAGCACTGAATGCAAAGAGTTGGGTAACCTTGCCACTGAAAGATTAGAACAACTAAACAGAAATCCAGTATCGGCCCTACCCAAGCACAAAATACTGGAAAGCCCCTGCCCTATGTAATTTAAACACAGTGAAACTACAGAGGCAGAACCAGATTTACTTTTCAGAGACTCAGATTACAACACTAAGGAAAAACTGTGCTGAGACATTCCACCAACTCTCACCTAGCTAGGTTTAATGAATTATTACAATTTGTATTTGCATGTAAGCGAAGTAAGTTCTGGAAGAGAAATTACAAACACAGAAAAATAATGGAATACTGTGGAGAAGGCATCTTGCATTTAAGAATTTGAAGTGGCTATAAAGTTAATTTTTCTTGCCCTCCACACCTCAGGCAATTTATATTTTGGAGCAAATCACTCCAGTCAACTTAGTTTCGCTACACTGCGCTTTCACAAACCATGCACACTGCAGTCACCCCACATCTGTCAGTCAAAGGTAACCTTGGTGCCTCCACTGAACAGAATTATGAGTTCCCCATTGAACAAGTGTTCCACATTCATCTATTTTGATGAAAAGTGCTAAAAAAAAAAAAAATCAGCATTGTCAACGTAAGTCACTTTCTTCCAACTACAACACACAACCTAGTTATGAAGAAAGACTTTTATATCCAAATGTCAAACATACTCTCTTTTCTGTCACCTCCAGAACAACACTCTTGTAAGCTCTGCCTTAGTGTTTCTCCAAGGATCATCACAAGAGTACAATTGTTACACCAGGGCCTTTCAGAACTCTGTAACAGTTGCAAACTGTGGCAAGAGTGAGGTAGATTTACCCCATAGTTTGCCAAAGACTTCATAGCATTTCTTAAGAAAAATGTTTCCATATTCTAAATCTTTACACTGAAGTGTAAATCTTTACTCTGAAGTGACCATGAGCCTTGCAACATCAAAAGTGCACCAATACTTACGTGCAAATACAGTTTTACAAAGCAATTCAAGCCAGATGCTGTAGTTTAGGGATGTAGGGCTGTTCTGGAATGAGTTACTAAAACTATATTGATATGTCTGTGTTGTGTGCCTCCTCAGGGATTTAAAGAAGTTTCCAAGAAAACAAGCCATTTACAATGCTGGCTCACAACTTCAAACGGAATTTAACAGCATTATGTGATACAGGCCTAAAAAGCAAAGCCCTGTTGAGGACAAACTTAGAAGCCAATTTATTTAAGACCTGAATTTATGCCTTTTATCCTTTAATTAACATTTAGGGTTCTACACAGATTTATCTCAGGTCTTCTTATCATCCCATTAAGTGAAGTTACAGTGCAGTAAGTGGCACAGAAATTGCCTTCCTTTTAAACGTTTGAATATCTAGAAACAAAACAGGTTGAACTGAAATTAAAAAAAAAGAAGAAAACTTTATCAGTTTCCAGTTTCCTCTATTCCAAACTGCCATTTTGCTTTTACTTTTGGGAGGATGGATTCACTGGCTGTTGCTTGTGGTTTTTCCTATACTAAAAAAACAGGTCACTTTTTTCACTCTGCAAACCCACTTAACATTAAAATGCATTTCCTATTTTCACTTACATCCTGCTGCTTGGTAGTTCTCCTATGGAGTATCATAGTTACCAATTCACACTTCCAGAGGAGATCTTAATCTTCACAAATCTCCAGTAAATCGAAAAAAAAAATTAGACATTCAAATAATCTATAGACCCTGTAATGAGAATGAGATTGGCATCAAAGCTACAGATTTTCTATTTTATCTACTAATAATTTCATTCTTGGCTTCAATATGAGAAAAAGAACAGTCCCACTGCAGTCTAGTATCTTATGACTAGTGTTATTTTTGAGGTGTGCAAGTAAAACATCAGAATTCCTGAGTCTGGAGGAAGGGAGGATTGAGCCAGTGTATTTCAGAGAAAAAGCTGTTGTATAAGCCTTAACATAACTGGTTTATGTTATGCCCTAAAAGGAAGCTGGTTCCTATAATGAAAAGGACTGCAGCCACCCACAGGTGTTACCTATGTGACAAAGCTGTCCATCAACCTGTGAGGTTTTCAGACCATGAGTCTTTTCTCACAGACACCTACGTATGTAAGGGATTCAGAACTTTGTGTTTTAGTCTGCCCCAATATTCCATCTCTACAATCCCAACCTGAGCAACTAAATTCCTATTCAGTAACCGAGGAGAATAGGGATTTATCTGTATTTATAACCCGCATTTTTGGAGCGGAGCATCCAAGCCAGGTGTGGCTGATACTCAGTTCAGCCACGTCAAAGGTGGGTTTTTTTAGCTTTCAAAATACATATTACTTAGGTAGAGCTGGAGAGCATGCTGGAACAGCCAGCCACAGAAAATAAGTATGTGCCCATTTATGACTGAAATAATATATTAATGCAAGACAACCGTGTCTTAGGACTGAGAAATAAAAACAATCCAGCATTTATAATCGGTCAAGAAAGAGCAGAATCACAAATTTAGTCTCCAATCATACAGTACTGGGCTCAGAGCAACAGTTACAAGCTTTTAGATTACAAGTGACTGTAGAAGACAGCCTCAGCCCAACAAAACAATAAAGCTACTGAACTACAGACACTGCTTTCATATTCTCATGGCAAAGTAGATCCCTTTTCAATGAGGAAAGACATCCCATAACATTAGTAAAGCAAGGAATGGACTCAGTAATGTCAAAAGGACTTGTAAAAAGTTTTACAAGCATCTAACAGTTAATTAAAATTATGCACCGAATGCTATTATCAACTCTCAGCCATGACAGCAATTACCTTTTCTCACAACCTGCAGAGCTCAACAAGTTGTGTAGTGAGGTTACATCAACCTTCATCAGCTACTGGATTTCTCTGAGTAGTCTTCAGACCTTCCTCCATTTTCCTTCCTTTCAGCACAGTGATTGCTGCAGCAAAGGTAAGCAGCATGAAAAGATGTTTCGTTTTTTACGCTGGCCACTAAGAAAAATAGAGTTGTCGCTAATGTTACCTCTCCCACTGCCTTTATTGGACAAATTCCATGTAAACACAATGTGCAGCACAAAAACATCTTTTTGCCACTAAAGGTGACTTGAAGCTGTAACAAAGAGCCCATCACCAGCATCAAGTACACACACAGAGGGATCCTTTGATGAACACTTCCTTGTCATGGTCCAAAGGAAGAACTGACTTCATAGCTACTTCAGCCCAACATCCCCAGCTGTCACTCACAGGCAGGAAAGATACACCAAAATACTCTTAGCCCTCAGAACTGGTACAAGCAAACTCCTCCTGCCTAGCAGCCAGTGCAAACACAGAAAGACAAACACAGAAGACGGGAATATGACCCTTAGGCCATTGCACTTTTCAGATGGATTTCTATCCAGAACAACGCACACTGACCAGTATCTCTGAAATAGAAGCTGGTTTCCTGGAGATGCAGGCCACTTCCAACAGAAGCAGGAATCCAATCTGCCCAAAGGTGGGTCTGTTCCTGCCCTGTCTGTTCTAGCTGCATTCTAGCAGTTTCTAGATTTGCCACCCTTCAGATGTCACAGAATCACAGAATCTTTAGGGATTGGAAGGGACCTCAAAAGATCATCTAGTCCAATACCCCCACAACAGCAGGAACAAATGTCATCTACCACTTTCTTCTGGAAGATATAACATTCAAACATACTTTAATACCTTAAATGTTACTGACTTGTTTTCTGCTTGAACCAGTTACAGTACAACTAAAGGAAGTAATCAGATCTGTACTAGCATTGCCCACAGTCACCATACAAAGCACCACTTGAATTTTTAACTTGGTTTTGATTTATCTAACCACCAGGGCACTATCAACAGTGAGAAACACATCACCTCACTGAGGACAAGGGTCTTGTGATTCGCCCTTCTAGGGGAGCATAACATCTATACAGAGAAAGCATCTTCCTCTCTACTATTAGCTTGGGAAATAAGATTGCCTCTACAAACCTCAAACACAAGTTAAATTTGCAAAACAAAATCTTATTTTATATTCAGATCCAGTCAGAAATTCTGCCCATGGTCACTGAAGGGATGAGAGGCCTGGAGTCCCTGACACAGCCAACAATGAGAATTACTTTGGTATAAACTCAAAATCAAGTCACTAGTAAATTTCCACCATGCTCTGTTACCAACCTGTAAGTCACACAGCCCTTTCACAAACCTTACCCAGGACACCCGTGCTCATCATAAAAAAGTTTTAGAGATTCTTTCCTGGTCAGAAGGCTCAGTGGACACCGAGACCACCAGGCCATGTTCCTCATCTTCTTGCCAGTGCACACGTTTAGACTGCAGATAAATGCTTCAAATGATCTCATTCAAAATGAATCAGGAACATTCTCAAAACTCCCTCCTCCAAGGAGCCTAACTCTCAGGTGATCCTATGAGCAGTTTCTGCGCGCATAAACGTGGTTTCACTCAATTCTGTCTCCCTTCATGTCTTTAACTAAATCCTCACCACCCAATCCACAGGTGGTGGTCTTCAACACTTTGCCAGGATGCCTAACACCATGGATCACCAGTCCAGCAAGGTATACAACAGCATCACAGCTGTATGGTGAGGCCCTTTTGGTATTCTTTTCCACTACTGACATGCAACACATGCAGAGGCTCTGCCACTGAGCAGTCCAAGTTTTTAAGTCCTATAGAAAAAGAAAAGATAGGCCTGTTTAAAGAGAACAGGGGATGACTATTTAGAGCAACAGCGACAGGAAAAGTCAAAGGGTTAGCTGGGACCTTTTTCCACCCACTCCAAATCACACAGACCACTAGAAACATATTTCTTGGCACTTTATGGAAATCGCTAGATAAACAAAGGTCAGAAAGAACCTTGTATTCTACAATAACAGTTTTCCCAATACTGTGTGAAGAAGTGTTCCATAAACAAGCAAGCTGTTAACAGCTCATACTGAATGTCTTCCCAATCTGATCAGTTCAGTCTGTCCCACTTCCTGAGAAGGGTCCCAAACAGAGCTACATATAACATCCAAGAGTACAAAAACATTTCACTTCAGTTGCTTAGTAGCATATGGTTTCTACAACAGATGCTGGCACTCTAACACACCACAAAAACAGTTCAACATGCTGTGCAAAGCCTTCAACATTATGCTCATATTCTCTGCCTATTTTATGATTTATCTTCTGAGCTTGACCCCCACCCCAAAAACATAGGGACCAAATGTGATCACTAAGTAGTTTCCCCAAGTTCTTTGCCCTCTTCTCCTAACCTAACAAAATGAGTCAAACAAGATACCATTTCTCATTTATCCCTGCTCGTTTTATTATTGTGGAAAGTCTTGCCAATAACAACAGCTCCACATCTTGCTCTTGAGATAATCCCATCACACATCTGGTCTGCTACGATCTGCATGCAGTATCTATTTCAACAATAACGAACTATTCCTAAAGCTAGTATATGAAATAGAGTAGTCCTAAGGGTCACAGATAAAGGTGCTACCAAGTCAGTCCAATCTAGATGACAGGCAACATACTTACAACTTAGTACAGGAGCAGATCACAATGCTGTGATCTCTCCAGCCCAAGCAGCTAAGCCACGGTTTCCATCATAACTTCTACAGGCCTTGAATGAATCTAGTTCTAAGTGAACACACAAGGCTCCTGTCCACAACCATGTAGCACCCTGAAACACTGAAACTAGAAAATGTCAATCCACCAATAGAGAGATCTTAACTAACTGCAGAGATAAGTAAACACTTCAGGGCACTTGAACAAAGGAGTACCCCAATGGAAATTAAGAGTGGGACCTGAGAGCTCTTCAGAGTGCCGCTTCCTTCAGTCATGAGCCTGTAATAGTTCTCTCTTGTGCCAGCTCTTCAACATTTCATGGCAGGGGCATTTCAAGCTTAAGCCGAGTACAGAAGCAAAGCTGTTGAGCCAAAACAATGGATGGAGTTCACTCTAACCATCTGTTAATACTAAAACCATATACATGGGTTTTCTGCTTTAATACTGCTAAATTGAGATTTAGTTGTATTAATTCACTCAAACTCTGCTCTTTGAACATAATCTGATCCTTTGGTTGGTACAACATCCCCTCTATTAAGTTCAGGAAAGAAGGGTTCTGAAGGGAACTTTCTCACTTTAACAGGGTCAACAGAAGTAGACTGAACCTTTGCAGACAACACTGTAAAGAGACATGCTACTTATTTAGGATCTTTAATTCCATAAGGGAATAATAACGGGCAGTTAATTTATATTTAGAAGAACGCAGTGACATCACAGTCATCTCATTCACATCTACATCTCACTTGCAGAGGAGCTCTAATGTACCACCCTAAAGACAGAATCACACACGTTCCTGTTAAACAGGCTGCTTCACTGAGACAAAAGTTGTAGGTTAAAAATTCAGACATTTTCCTTATGTTCATTGCAAACAAACTTTTCCCGCAGGTCTCCTGGCCAAATAACATTTTCTAAGCATATTAGGAGACAAACCTATTTTGTATCAAAGTGAAGGAGTCAGTACTGCTTCTCACACAGGAAGCGGTATCATAAGTAGAGGAAATAAATCGAGTAACCTTAAGCAAGTAGTACAAAAGCTACAAACTGTCAAGAAATAAACATGACACTTGGACACCACACTCACATGAAATCTCATTTACAAGTTATATAGCGAAATATAATTCTGTAGGGTTCTTTTATGTTGCATAATACAGTCTCTTTCAAGCTACAAATAGCCCATGCCTCACTACTGAAAGCATAAATAAATAACACAGAGCCAAGTAATCACAGACTTTTCCTAGAATCTACATGGTACTGAAAGCAAACATTACAGTTCAGGTAACAGCAGTAATCTACACGGAACACTGAAACAGGGAGACTTCCCAACTGTCAGCATTCCAAACAAGATCAGGCACATTTATTTGTGCAGTTTACAAGCTGCATGGAACTGCTGCCTGGAAATTTTAGGCCAGCTTAGTATTCATCAGTTTAAAAAAAAAATTAAAAAACCCAAACACCAAATGCAGAAACAAAACAAACGCATCCCCCGCTTTTAGATTTTAAACCTAATTAACAGCACTAGCAGTAACAGCACCTTTCATTTTTAAGCTGTCAGCACGTCACAAGGATGTTAGGA
The DNA here is from genome assembly GCA_013400115.1 of Rhinopomastus cyanomelas. Taxonomy (NCBI): domain Eukaryota; kingdom Metazoa; phylum Chordata; class Aves; order Bucerotiformes; family Rhinopomastidae; genus Rhinopomastus; species Rhinopomastus cyanomelas. The sequence goes on from VXBP01010090.1 coordinate 43,880, forward strand.
ACTTCCTAACATCCACCCACTCCTGCATTCTCTATGCTCTTAACTCAAAACACTTTCAAAATAGCAGCGCACCTACTCCGAATACCCTGATGTTCCCATTCTAACATCCTGACAGAGATATCTTCAGCCTCAGGTGTATCTACGTCTCACAAGAGAACAAGACTATAATATATCTCCCCTCTCTGCCAAGTTCTTAGCCACTAAAGCAAAACAAGTCCAAGAGAAATAGCAAGTTCAAAGCCAGGTTTTACCAGATGCGGTTAACACAGCAGTTAAACCCCATCAAGCACCGGTGTCTAACTAAAAGAGGCTGCCTTGTTTAAAAAAAGAAACAAACAACTAATAAAAAATACAGCACTACAAAAGGTGCAAAGGAATACGGAGAGCGAATAGAAGCTCAGCTATCAGCAAAATTTAGCTGCTTTATTATCGAGAGGTAGCAGCGCAGCCAGACTAAAGTTTTTGGAGTCCTACTCGCAGCACAGGCGATGTCGGGTAGACGGCGGGCACGGGGCACGGCTTCTCCCGCCACAGCTCCGCCGGGCACAGCCCCTCCGGGCACAGCCCCTCCGCTCCACGGGGCGCAGACCCAGCCAGGCCAGCTCCGCTCCGCTCCGCAGCCAAACCCGCCCTAGAACGGCCGCGGCCTCCCTACTCGGGGGACCAGGAAGCTCCTTGGCGGCAGCCGCCGAAGGCCTCAACGCCTGGGCCGCGGGCGGCCAGGGCTCCCCCCACTCCGGTGCTGCCCAGGCTCTCTGCCGCGCCCAGCCCCGCCGCAGCTCCAGCACTGCCGGGCCCACTAAAGCGTGTGCCGGGGGCACCGCGCCCGCCAGGCCCCAGACACACCGCCAGGCCCTGGCCCGGCCCGAAGAGCGCCTGGACCTCCTGCGCGGATGGGAGCGGGCGCCAGGTTCGAGGAGCCGCCGCCGCTCCGCAGGGATCACCTCCCGCGTCCCGCCCGTACCTCGGCCTCGCGCAGCACCGCCGCAGGCCCCGCGCTGCCTCCGCTCAGGCGGGAGATCCACCGCTCGCCACCATCACCGCCGCACCAAGATGGCGGACATAGCAGCTCCTGCGAGCCCTCCTCTCCCTCCGCCCCGCCTGCCAATCACACCGCCCCGGTACCGCACCCTCCCCGCAGCGCGGCCTGCTATTGGGCGATGCGTGGAGCTTGGCTTGTGACTGGCAGTGTGGCGCGTGTCAGTCACTTGGCTACTTGACTGCGACAGGCTGGAACGGAGGTGGGGACGGGCTCTCGGCTTCCTCTTGGCCATTCAGCGCATGGGGCAGGCGCGTCCTGCTTCCCACCCTCCCGACTTGGCAACACAGACTGGTCACACTGACAGACACTTCCGCAGCCCAATAGGAAGAGCAGTTGCCTTTTAAAAATAAACCCCTCCCGCGCAATCGGCGGCTCCGGCGCTTGGCTTCGGCGGGAGGTCTGGGCGGGCCCTGCACCGTCCCGTCCACCCCAGCCTCCCGCCATTGGCCAGCGCGCGGGNGCCGCAGGTTCGATTCCCGCAGTGTCCAGAGTTGGGGGGCTCACGCCATGGCGGACACCTTGTCCTGGGAATCCAGGATTCATCATCTGCCGTCATGAAGGCAACCCTCAGCAGCGGTGGTCTGGTTGTGGTGGTCTTTGGCCTGGTTTCACGCAATTACCCAGCCTAGAACAGACCTTCGCGATGATCAAATCCAACCATCAACTCACCAAGGCCAGCACTGAGCTCCTTTGGCGCTGCCAGACAGCTTCAGCTTTCTCCTTGTTCCTAATCTGTCTCCCCAGCTCTGGCGCCTGGGCTGTCCACAGTCACCCTGCAGGCAGCAGGAGGCCTCAGCAGTGTCCCAGTCTCACAGCAGCTGGGAGCAGAACTGTCCCCATGCCGTGTCCATCTTCCACCAGGAGAAGATCGTGGGCTGCAGCTCAGAGCTCAGACCATCTTATCTGGAAAACCTCACAGAGCTGTAGCAGCTGTGATCTTATCACAAGCTCATAATGAAAACAGCAGCACAAGATGTGGTTCATAGAATCACAGAGTGGTTTGAGTGGGAAGAGATCACCCAGTCCCAACCCCCTGGGACTGTCATCAGAGCAGGTTGCCCCCATCCAACCTGGCCTTGAACACTTCCAGGGATGGGGCAGCCACAGCCTCCCTGGGCAACCTGTTCCAGTGCCTCAGCACCTTCACAGGGAGGACTTTCTGCCTCAGATCTCATCTAAATCTCCTTTCTTTTAGCTTGAACCCATCCCTCTGGTCCTAGCACTAGAGTTCCTCATAAAAAGTCCCTCTCCAGAGTTCCTGGGGCCTCTTCAGGTTCTGGAAGGTGCTATGAGGTCCACCCAGAGCCTCTTCTTCTCCAGACTGAACAACCCCAACTCCCTCAGCCTGTCCCCAGGGCAGAGGGGCTAATACTGGCTGATCCACAAGGTTGTGCAGTTGGGTCTCTGAGCCTGAGTACTGAGCCTGGTTTTTCCTCCTCTATATGCAAGCAGATTTATTTACTAAGGTGTATAAAAACAACAAAGTTTGTTCTCAAAATAATGGACATAAAATCGTGGAACCACAGAATCCCAGGTTGGTGGGGTTGGTAGGGGCCTCTTGGATCACCCAGTCCAACCACCCTGCCAGAACAGGATCCCCTAGAGCAGATCCCACGGGAACATCCGGAAGGGTTTGGGGTGTCTCCAGAACAGGAGATCCACAGCCTCTCTGGGCAACCTGGGCCAAGGCTCTGAAGCTGGTGGTGCTGCTGAACCCCCTGCATAGGTGTCCTTGCTGGAGGCTGCTGTGACCCAGCAGCTCTGTCAGTCCTTGGGGATGTTTGATCTCCTTGGGCACAAAATGAAGCTGCAGTTTAAACCAGCTCTAATCTGTCTGTAGCACTGAGCAGTGACACTAGGCAGGCAGATCTAGAAGTGGGTCCACTGGACACTTTGCACCAGCCAAAGGGTCCCCATCTGGGTGGACACTGAGTGTTTGCAGAGTGGGGTCAGTTGAGACACAAATGCCTCTGATAGTCCTCTCCAAATCCTTTACCCCGCTCAGAGCTCAGGAAAAAGTAAAGCCCTTCCAAGAATGTTAATGACTTCATGTTCAGCCCAACATCTTATTAAAATTGTGAAAACTAAGTAGATTTAAGAAGAGGGGCAGCGCGTTTCTGCACAATGACTCCATGGTTTTGCTCCCTAGGGTGAACGTGGATGTGCGGCCGTACCAAACCCACCAGTTAATCCAGTTAGTTGAAACAAAATGTTAAAATTCAGTTTTCTAATCGCATTCCCAGCACTGATCCTATTAGCATCTCTAAAGCAAAGCTGCTAGGGAGTAGTATGGGACCTTCACACCAACCCCATGGCCCTGTAGGCGTGGGGGAAACTTTGGCATCAACCTCCTCGGCTTCATTTGCCCAACTCATGGCATGTACCTGGGGAGGAAAAAGCAACCAGACCTTGTTGGCCTCAAGATGGGCTAGTGAGCTGCACTGTGTGGGCACAGTGTGCAGCCTGCTGGGCTGGGTGAGCCTGCTGGGTGGTTCCAAAGGACAACTGACCTGTCTAACGAACGCCATCACTCTCAGCAGGATGGTTCTTGGGTTTTCTCAGAGGATGGTGGAGTCTGGCAAGGACTTCTAGGGAGATGGGCAAAGCGCTGAGTGAATCCCAGTTCACCTCAGCCGGGCAGCTCTGGGCTGCTCCTGCTGGAGGAGGTGTTGGCCAGGGGGTAGAAGAGGGCAGCCCGGGGCAGGGAACAGCAGATCCCCCAGGCAGTGAGGCTGGATGAGAAACTAGAGCTTATTGAAAGGAAGCTGAAAGGGAAAGAACCTGCAGGATTTATGTGGGAGCTGGGTGTCCTGCAGCCTCATTTCACCAGCCAAGCCCTGGACTGCTGTGTATGAGGAGCACCCACCTCCAATTATTTTCCCTCTGGCTGGACTTCAGAAGAAAACAGAGGCAGGGGCTGGGAGCTGTGGGGAGTCCAGTGTCCCTGGGACTGGGGAGCTCTTGAGTTTCCAGGACACAGAGCACAGGGCTGCTGCACCTGGAGTTGGGGGTGAAGCTGCTCAGAACCTCCCGAGGATTTCTGCTACCTCAGAGCTCACACAGCAGCTGAGTGGGAGGATTGCAGGGCTGCTCCTTTAGCCTGGGGCTTCTTAATCTCATTTCAAGCAACTGAATGCATTGGCTGCGAAACACTAATAATCAGAGAGGAGGAGAGGGGCACAGAGAGCTGTCCAGTGAGCAGCTGAGCACAGCTCCAATGCCAGGGACTTCTCCTTTGGCTTCTCCCCGTGAGCAGCAGGTGCTGGATTTGTTCTGTGGTTCCCCAGGAGACCACCCGTGACACCAGGTTCCAGAGCAGCACTAATGACTAATGCAGCCACATGACCACTGGGGGCTAATGATAGCCCTAACCCTAGAGTATCTTTTAATAGCTGAGCTGATTAAGCTAGCACAGAGCAAAAACAAGTGAGAGAAACAACTCTCTCCCAGGAGAAGCCGGCTGCTCTCCAGGCGAGCAAAGGGCAGGTGTCACGTGTTGCTCCTCAGCCGGCCAGGGCAGACCTGCCTGGTGACTCCTGAGTCCACAGTTCTGGGGAAGGAGTAGAGGGCTGGGGCTGGATGAGCCAGGGGAGGGCAGGAGCCCAGGGAGCAGAGCTCTTAGCAATGCCTGGCATGAACAGCTGTTGCAGTTCACCTTTCTTTGAGCTTTCCTCTACGTTCTCTTTCTTCCTCTTCAGTTCCATCATAGAAGAGGTTGGTTCAACCCCTAAACTGGTCGGGATGGACCAGTTTGTACAAAGTTCAGGTGACATTGAAACGCAGAGCCAGACTCCAGTTTTCATAGAACCTTTTAGGTTGGAAAAGCCTTTCAAGTTCAACCCTAATTAGACCCAACTGTCCTAGGGCCACTGCTAAAACCTGTCCCTGATCTCCAGATCTGTGAAATATGGCCGGGATGGCAGTTCAACCCCCTACCTGGGCAGTCTGTTCCAGGGCCTGATGGCCCTTTCCAGGCAGAAGCTTTTCCTCATGGCCAACCTGACCTTCCCCTGGTGCAGCCTGAGGCCATCTCCTATTGCCCTGTCACTGTTTTCTTGTGAGAAGAGACCCACCCCACCTGTCTCCAACCTTGTACCCCTTTGTTTCACTGGACAGGAAGGAACAGAGCAAAGAGAAGATCACAGAATCATAGAATCACAGCATCATCAAGGAAGACACAAGATCATCCAGTTCAACTGTCAACCTGACCCCATTCTGCTTATAATTCACTTCCCTCAGAGAAGTTTCCCTGCTTGAAGGCCAGAAGGGACTGCTGCGATAAGCTGCTCCATCTTTTGGTGGCCAAGAAAACAAGGTGGTGGCATTAGCTCTGTGGTACCTAGAGGAAAACAGAGATGGTTTCTTCATCTCAGTGCCCTTTTCCTCTTCTCTCCCCATACCTGCTGTCCCACAGCAAGTACACCAACACAAGGGGTGCCCATGTAGCTCCAGCTTCTAGGACAGCGAATGGCCTCCTGCCCTGCTTGGGGGATGCTATCTGCACCTCTTTGTACTGGGAGCCACAGGCACTCCAAGGTCCCCGGTGTATGTGCGGGGTTCTGGCTTCCAAGGACTCAGACAGATGTCACCAGGGTTAGTGCTCAGCCTGGAGGATCCCAGCCTGAACAAGGTGCCTGAGGCTGCTGAGGAAAAGCTGGGGCTAAGTGCCAGCTTCAGCCTCAAGAGAGAAAAGAACTTCTGCTTTCCTTGGATTTGTGGGTTTGAAGATTTTGAAACCTCACTGGTTTTGTTCATGGTTCTCTCCTCTTGTGCATCTGCAGGCAGAGTGATGCTTTTTAATGACCCTTAATGAGCCTGGGGGGGGCTCACGGGGTTCCTCTCAGGCTCATGGGGTTCCTCTCAGGCTCTCACTGGGCTTTGTTAGCGGCTGCTGTCGTGTCTATCTGTAGATCCCTCCCCCAGGCAGAAATAGGTGACCTACTTTCCAGCCTTGGACATCTGTTAACGGCAGCCAGTCCTTCCTTCTGTCCTTTAACCTCTTTTTCCCTCCCTCCCTGCACAGCATCTGCTGTCTGGCAGCTGGGCAGGGAGCTCTGTCCACCCTGCTGATGAGTTTGGGGCTGGGGCAGGCAGATCCCAGGAGGCTGTGCAGGGACGTGGCACAAGGAATCACAGAATCATTGACGTTAGAAAGGCCTTCAAGACCATCAAGTCCAACCATTAACCCAGTAGGTCCCCCCAGCAGTAGGGAGAAGGACAGGGCCAGCCTGGGAAATAGGGCAGGGCTCTCCTTGCTGGGGTCAGATAAGCCCCCCAGAGCCTAAGAGAGTCCCAGCCTGAGTGCAGATTCCTGAATGAACCCACTGAGAGAGACCTTTGCTTCCCCACAGGCAGCTGGGCCCCCCGTTTCCAGGCTGTGGCTGCTCCACAAGACTCCAGGGAGCAGCACCTGTGGGGCAGAAGACAATGATTCCTCCTGCTTGTTGTGAATAGGATAGTTCAGGTGGATGGAACCCACCACCACCATCTAGTCCGGTGATGCTGGTCATGCTGGGGTTTTTTCAGGCAGTGCTGATGGTCCTCCTTGGCTGCGGGTGCTCTGTAAGGGTTGTCCAGGCTCTGGCCGTGGAGGTCCATGCCGTCTGCAGATGCACAGGTCAGCAGTGCAGTGTCACAGGGTGCTGGAGAGCAGAGCCCAAGCTGCGGAACCCAGCGCTTTGGGTCAGGCTTTGCATTATGAACAAGCTGCTGCCCACAAAGGTCATGGGGTCTCCATCTCTGGAGACACCTCAGACCCCCCTGGATCTTCCTGTGGTATCTGCTCTAGGGGATCCTGCTCTGGCAGTCCAAAGGACTGGGTGATCCCAGAGGTCCCTTCAAACCCGCCCCCCCCCAGGCTGTGGTTCTCATTTGGGTAACTGATGCTTTGGCTGGAACCGGTCACTCCTGCCTGACAGCAGGTGGCACGTTTGGATCACAAATGGAGATATTTGGGCTTGGACTGGGGTTCAGGGGATGAGGCGCAGGGACTGGAACAGAAAAGCTTCTGGAGAGAGCCCTTTTTGCTCATTTTTTTTACATCATAACCTGCAGCTGCCACAGCAGAGGTTGGTTCTGGGCAGTCCTAGCTTCTCCTTCTAGGGACAGCCCCACAGAAGGAAGGGCAGTGGTTCTCCTTGCCCAGGTGAAGAGGTTTGGGCACCTCAGCCTCAGACACCTCCTGCAGGGAGTGAGTTCACAGACATTTCCAGCTTCCAATTTCCCACATGAGGAGGAGAAAGTCTCCAGGTATTTCCTTAACTAGAAGAACAAAGGCTGCAGAAAGCACATCCCTGCTCTCGGGCAGGTTGTCTGTTTAGGGTCTGTAACATCGTAGCTTCAACACTCCTCTCAGTTGCCTTTGAGCCAGCACAAAGCACCCAAGGAACCCCAGATGGCTGCATGGAAAGGGATGCAGGCAGCTGCGCAGCCTGGGGTCAGGATTAGTTCAGCACAACTGCAGGTTACCCTTGCTCCAGCCAAAAGCATTTTGACCCCTTTAGGTCCCTCCGGCCCTAACCATTCTGTGATTCCATGTGAAACATCCAGGAATGAGGCGCTGGAGGTACAGGAATCTGTGTTCCATGTGTGGGGTTCCCATAGCAAACACCTCTCGTCACCACCCACCACCAGCCAGGATCTAGGACACGAAGCCCTTGAGCACCTTCTCTGGTGAGAAAGCTCCAGTGAGCTGCTGCCAGGAGATCTGGCCAGAAGAGTGGGTCTGCCTTGTTCCAGGCCACAGAACACCCTAAAAGCCATGAGATGAGCTTCCCTCTGGGTAGACTGGTCCAACTTCCCTAACACAGTAGGACCATGAGTGGCCTGTTCCAGGTTACACACAGTGCCAGCAGCCCAGATCCTTCCTGGCTTTTCCCTCAGACTACAAACATACCTGAATCAGAGCGATGGATTAAATACCAGGGGTAGGCAGCTGGTGGCTGTGGGCTTGGGCCTGGCTGGGAAAGGGTTAATTTTCACAAGCAGCTGGGAGGGAGCACAGCCAGGGCAGCCAACCCAAACCAACCAAGGGGGAATCAGATCCCATGTGAGACTCCACCTAAAGAGGTGTGTGTTAGCCTATGACTGGGGAGGATGTGGGATCCCAGCTCGGGGTGATGAGCAGCTCATCGCGGCGGCATGCACCGCTCACCGCAAACATCACTAGTTGCTCGTGTTATCAGCACTGCTCATCTCCCTGTGCTGTCCTGTTAAACTGCTCTTACCTCAACCTTTTCCTCCCTGTTCTCCTGCCCAGCCCAGCCCAGGGCGGGGAGAAACGCAATGAAGTATAAGAAGTGCAAGTGTAGAGGCCTGCATCTGGGCAAGAACCACCCCAGGTACCAGATTAGGCTGGGGACTGACCTGTTGGAGACGGTGTCAGAGAAAGGGGCCTGGGGTCCTGGTGGACAGCGGGATGACCAGGAGCCAGCAATGTCTCCCTCTTGTGGCCAAGAGGGCCAACAGCATCCTGGGGTGGATCAGAAGGGGGTGGTTAGCAGATCAAGGGAGGTTCTTCTGCCCCTCTGCTCTGCCCTGGTGAGACCACATCTGGAGTACTGTGTCCAGTTCTGGGCTCCTCAGTTCAAGAGGGATGTGGAGCTGCTGGAGAGAACGTAGGGCAACGAGGATGATGAAGGAAGTGGAGCACCTCCCTTATGAGGAGAGGCTGAGGGAGCTGGGTCTCTTTAGCTTGGAAAAGAGGAGACTGAGGGGTGACCTCATGAATGTCTATAAATATCTGAAGGGTGGGTGTCAGGAGAATGGAGACAGCCTCTTCTCAGTGTCACCTAGTGACAGGACGAGGGGCAATGGTTGTAAGCTGGAACGTAGGAGGTTCCACATGAGAAGGAACTTCTTCTCAGTGAGGGTGACAGAGCAGTGGAACAGGCTGCCCAGGGGGGTTGTGGAGTCTCCTTCACTGGAGACGTTTAAGACCCGCCTGGATGTGTTCCTGTGTGACTGGGTCTAGGTGGTCCTGCTGTGTCAGGGGGATTGGACTAGATGATCTTTCGAGGTCCCTTCCAATCCCTAATGATTCTGTGATTCTGTGAAGGAGAGAAGTGGCCGCATGGTGCTCAGTTGCTGGCCGGGCTTTAACCACCACATCACTGTTACCAGTGGCAAAGGGGAGAAGTTCTCTTAACGTTTTCTGGTCTGGTTCACCACAAACCCTGGCAGAACACAGTAGGAACAGAAGCACGTCAGGCACTTTGTTGTCTTCTGTCCTGGGGAAAACCAATGAGATGGAAGTAGACCTCCCCAGTGCTGCTGGTGGCTGCTCAGAACAACTTTCACTAGTCTGAGCCTCAGCAAACCAGCAGGCAGGAGAAAGGGAGTCTCAGTTAGACTTCCTCCAGTCTGAGCCTCACTGAACCACCAGGTAGGAGAAAGGGGCTTTTTATTAAACATTATTTTGGCTTTAAGATGGCAAAACTTGCCAATGCAAGACCAACCACATTGGCTGCAGGAATCAAGACCAAACCAGACCCTATGGAACAGGTCCTAAGTCCTCGCAGAGTTACTTTGATGTCCTGCAGCACCAGTTTGTACGCTGCCACACAATTCAAAGCAGAAGTACAGGTCTGGTCTAGTCAAGCAGAGAGATTGTTCTCACTGTTGATAAGGCCTTGAGGCTCACACACGGCTGGGAGGTTCTGTAGCTAGTGAAGAATTCTAATCCCAAAGGGGATGGGTTTGCCCACCAACCTCTCTACCTCCTGGCTGTTATTGTGCATTTGGAGATGAAAACCATGGAGACAGCAATCCCATCCTTACCTGAACTGGTATCCAAGCCCATTGTGATACCAGTCGCTTGTCTTGACTGTTAGGTGACTTTTCTGGGAGCAGGAGAGCAGAAATGCTTTACAAGTAGATAGTCCACAGGCACCCAGCACCACCAGTTAGAATTTAGATGTTAAGATGCTGTGTTTGTACACGAGTTCTTTTTTAAAGTTAGTAGTAGGAAACTTTGTGGGGTTTACAATCTGATCACTGAACTCCAAGAGCCTCAGAGCAGGTGCTTTCTCAGCAAACATCGGCAGGATAGGCCAGGAATGTGGAGCTGGAATCAAAATGCTCATTAATGAATTCATTTGCCCCACACAGACAGAGCTTCCTCCCTTCCAAACACCCAAACTCGAAAGGAGCTTGACTGTTCACATAATCACACAGAATCACAGAACATTAGGGTGGGGGGAGACCTCGAAAGATTATCTAATCCAATCCCCCCACCACAGCAGGATCCCCTAGATCAAGCAACACAGGAACATGTCCAGGTGGGTTTTAAACATCTCCAGAGAAGGAGACTCCACAAACCCCCCAGGCAGCCCCTTCCAGTGCTCTGCCATCCTCACCATGAGGAAATGCCACCTTATATTGATGCAGAACCTCCTATGTTCCAGCTCACACATATTGCCCCTTGTCCTATCTATTAGATGACACCGAAAAGAATCACAGAATCACTCAGGTTGGAAAAGACCCCTGGGATCGAGTCCAACCATCAACCCTACTCTACAGGTTCACCCCTAAACCAGATCCCCCAACACTACATCTAAGCATCTCTTAAACTCATCCAGGTATGGGGACTCAGCCACCACCCTGGGCAGCCCATTCCAGTGCCTGGCCACTCTCTCCATGAAGAATTTTTTCCTGATGTCTAATCTAACCCTCCCCCATCGAAGCTTGAAGCCCTTCCCTCTGGTTCTGTCACTAATTACCTGTGAGAAGAGACCAGAACCAACATCTCTAAAGTGTCCTTTCAGGCAGTTGTAGAGAGCAATGAGGTCTCCCCTCAGCCTCCCGCTCCTCAAGCTAAACAATCCCAACTCTTTCAACCTGTCCTCATAAGATTTATTCTCCAGGCCCTTCACCAGCTTCATTGCCCTCCTCTGCACCTGCTCCAGCACCTTGATGTCTCCCTTGGACTGAGGTGCTCAAAACTCGACCCAGTACTCAAGATGCAGCCTCACCAGTGCTGAGTACAGGGGAACAATCACCTCTCTGCTCTTGCTGGACACACAGTTTCTAATACAGAACAGGATGCCATTGGCCTTCTTGGCCACCTGGGCACACTGCTGGCTCATATTCAGCCACCTGTCAGTTAGAACCCCCCAGGTCCTTTTCTGCCAGACTGCTTTCCAGCCACACTGCCCCCAGCCTGTAGCGTTGCAGGGGGTTGTTGTGACCAAAATGCAGGACCCAACACTTGGCTCTATTGAGACCCAGACAATTCTCCTCAGCCCATTGACGCAGTCTGTCAAGGTCCCTCTGAACAGACTCACTACCCTCCAGCACATTGACACTCCCTCCCAGCTTGGTGTCACCTGCAAAATTACTGAGGGTGCACTCAATCTCCCCCTCAAGACCATTGATGAAGATGTTGAACAGGAGCGGCCCCAGCACTGAGCCCTGGGGGACACCACTCATGACTGGCATCCAGGAGGATTTAACTCCATTGACCACAACTCTCTGGGCCCGGCTGTCCATCCAGGTTCCACCCAGCAATGAAGCCCGGGGGCATCTTCCTTGTGCTCAACCTCTCACACAAAAATTAAGGCATGAAAGCTCTTGTGGGAGTTCTGGTAGCACCCCAGTGACAGCACAAACCCTTCCCTCCATCAGCACATGCAGGAAGAACCGATCCACACTACTCAGTGTGAGACCATTAACGTGATCAGGACACTCCACCAGCACAACAGAGGCCTCTGTCCCAGAACCGCAAGGTTCTTCCGCCGTGCCGTTAAATAACCTGCTAAACAGACCCAAACCCAAGGGCAGTTGAGGTTCAAAGAAGACAAAAGTTTTCCCTATTGCCAGCACCCCAAAACATCTATCACTGGGCAGCTGCAGGAGCAGCTGTGGGGCTGCACAAGCCCAGAGGCCCCCAGATGTCCCCAGCAGGCACACGAGTGTGGCCAGAGCTGATGTATAAGGTGCCACACAACACCCAACCCCTCTGTGACAGCAAGGAGAGACAGGATTTGTCTTCTGTATTTCCAAAGGGACCCATCCTGATCGCTTATTTCCAAGGGCAGGAGCTGAGAACACACGTTACTGCGGCCTAGAGTTCTCCATACTTCAGCATGATCAGCCAGAAGCACCTTCCTCCTCTCCCTTCTCCCCAGTGCTTCTGCTGCCTGTTCTACATCACAACTCGCCCTGTGGCATTTTGTCTGAGCCACTGCCAGCCCATATGAGTGGCAGATGAGGTCTGCAGACACAAGGTGTTACAAACAGGGATCAAATCCCAGTTCCCCTCAGGCAGAGGAACACGACTGACCCTGCCATTCCACTGGAGGAAATGAGCCCTCGGGAGGGAGCCCATCCAACCACACGAACCAGGTGACTGCCTCGGATCCCCAGCTCAGCAAGGTCCTGGCCTTTTGTTGCTGTGCTTTGACAAGCAGCTGATGGTTCACAATCAGCAGAGTATGGCAGGGAAGAAGGAGCTTGGTTTCACCACCATGAAACTGGTGAGTCTGACCAAACTGCAGCTTGCCAGACGATTCTCTGAGCTTAAGCACCATCATCAACATGCTCCTTGCTCTCAGCCCCAGCTCAGGGCAGCAGATTCCATCACCATTCACCCAGTCCAGCAGTTGGAGCTAAGCCAAGTTTTCAAGGCTGGTCCTTCCTTCGCTTGATCTGGTTCCAGAACTTTGCACCTGGTGGAGCTGGAGATGTCAACCAAAACCAGAGCTCTTCCACTTCAACGCTCAGCGGCTGGACCGGGAGGGCTGGAATCCAGGTCTTTGCACGTGAGAACAGCTGAGCACCAGGATCTTGTCATGTTGTCTCCCAGTGGAGGTGAAGGGATGATATACCAGCAGCTTTATTTAACTGTGGTTTTGCTTCTCTGTGGATAAACGTCACTCTTTCTCGAGGCTCCTTGCGGCAGGAGCCACCTGCTTCCTTCGCTCCCACTAACGTGAAGAACTACAAACGCTTCACACGTGAATAAAAGGGACTCAAAAAGGCTCCATGTTCCCTCCCCGAATCCCTTGGAGATGGAGTAAGTTTCATGACTTCCAAAAGTCAAAGATGGCACAAAGGAATGGAAATTAAGTTAAAAAAATCAATTTTATAAATATTCTTCCTCTGTACAATCTCTCACAGCCCCATCCCTCCCACCTGTTTTTATTCACATTTCTTCTTTTTTTTTTTTCCTTTTTTTCCTTAATTCCTCCCCCCAATTTATTTTTTTAAAATCATAAAATATATATTTTAAATCTGTTCATATTTTAAAATATTTACAGAAAAAGTTCCTTCTGTTGAGGTCATGAGGAGTCTGTACAAGGAGAGGGCGGAGGTGGGTAGAGGTGGAAGTAGCTTCGTTCTGTGGCAGGAGATGGAGGGCAACTCTCTTCTGCCGACATGTACTGACTGCGGGGTGTGGGTGGAGGAGGGTAGGGGTCTGAGTCTGAGTTCAGATCTATGTAGTATTTGTTGGCCTTCCATCGACTGGTGGTGTAGTCGCTGTCACAAACGTCGGTGCTGCAGGGCGTTGTGGGAGGAGCAATGCCGCGGATAAGGTAGGACCTGCAAGGCAGCACCAAGAGCACCCAAGTCAGCTGCGACCCAGGGGAAAAGAGCGACAGGAAAGGGAGAGACTGACAATGAGAGGCTCCGTGTCAGGTGAGATACCTGCTCGCTGGAACTCACAAGGACCCAACAAGAAGCTCCTGAGCTGTGTCCAGTGTGAGCGGCACAACTGCCCTCAACCAGCCCCTGCCTGGCCACAGTAGCTACCGTGACCATTTAGCCCAGGTGCTACCACACAGGTTGACTCAGCAGGGTTTTAAGTAGATGAACTCAAGAAAAACCACCGGCCTTTTTCCCAGAGGATGCTCTGAGTGACCAGCACACGGAAGTGGGATCTGTGGGTGCCCAGTATTGGCAGCGCTGGCCTGAAACAGACTAAACCCTGCTGAGAGTCCAAGTGAGAACACATGGCCACCATGGAACGTCAGCCCTGCCTGGGGTAACCTCCAGGCTGATGGTCATTCAGTGAGAAAGGGAAAGGCTGAAACTAGCTGAACGAAAGATTCTGCATGAGTTCCAAAAAGCCAAAGACAGTAGAGGATGGATCGGAACCTTTCTGTGAGCTGTACCTGTAAGATCTCGTGGTTGAAGGAATGTTCGAGGAATAAAACATCTCTGCATTATACAGGGAGCGGTCGGTAGCTGGGGAAGGAGGTGGGTTCAAGATCTGGGAAGAACAAGAACAAGCATTGCAAAATATTTGGGTTAATTATCCAACTCTCCTTCTTCTGCAAATATCATTGATAGCTCCACCCCACCACCCGTCCTGCTTTGAGTTTCCTCTCCAAGGACAGGAGGTGCTGGGTTACTGCATTTATAGAGGTCACAGAGGGTCCTTGTCAGACCTTAGGTAACGCTGCACCTCTTCAGAGTTCTCCCTGTGCACAGGATCTTCTTCCTGGCCACATCTGTTACTGCACTGGAAGCTGGAGATTGGACCCAGTTCTGCTGACCCTCAGTCCATGTGTCCATGTCCTTGGACATCAGGACTGGTATCAACCTCACAGATGCTACTGGGAAAGGAAGTCTGTTCCACTGCCAGGCCCCACTCACTCCCCCAGTCCACAGCGTGGTCAGGAGGCCAAGTGCATTTGACTATTACAATTCCATCCTTCCCTCTCACTGCAGTTCTGCAGATGTTTCCTTCTGGCACCGTTCACAGTGCCAAGAGCCCGGGGGCTCGGACACAGCAATGTCCTGCCCTGGGTGTGCCCGCAACTCTCACCTGGGAGAACAGTCTGTGTTGCTTCACAATCCCCTGGGATCCTGCACCAGCAGGAAGCAGAACCCCTGGGACAGCAGCAGGACACCAAACTAAAACCTAGGACAGAGCTTCAACCCTTCCCGAGTGGAAAATCCCAGCAGTGCTGTTGATGGTGGCCCTGGCTCGTACTCTGCCTGCCCCGGGCACTCTGCCCACCCATGGCTGCCACAGTGACCGCAGTGGGATCCTTCCTCTGCTCTTCTCTCACAACAACACTGTCAAATCACCAGAGTGGAGACCATTGTTTTCATCTTCTCTCTGCAGCATCGAGCAAAGTGATTCCTGGATGGTGAGCTGAGCTCTCTGTTACTGGCAGTGACAAGAGACCAGACGCCCACAAGGGGACACGAGCCTCAACAGCCACTGCCAGCTCAGGGCAACGAGGAACAACGGGCCCAGGAGTAGCTTCCAAAAACCCCCTTCCTTGGAGGAAAAGCAGTGTGCTGCTTCAGGAGTCCCTCCACCAGCACCCACTGGTGCCACACCAGCACCACTGCCTGTTCACACTGACTACAGTGGCACCTTCTCAGGTGCATAAACTGGTGCCAGTCCACCAGTACCAGTTCTTTCCTGTTCTGTATTCACTGGACCATCTCTTGGCACCACTCTGATGGGTTAAACCAAACAGACTAGGAAAGCCAAGGCAGCTAGATGCTCAGAGACACTGGTGAAGCATAAGACAAGCTAGATCTGGAGGGCTGTGAGCTCCAAAGAGCTGTGGGCTGTAGATGAGCTTCTCCATGGCTTCGCTGAAGCAGGAGAGGCCAGAGATAAGGAACTAATCATTTACTGATGTGGTAAAATGAGCTCACAAGCCTCTCTGTGTCCTTCTTAACGGGGAGAGAGAGCACATTTGCCTCTGGCCAACCTCACAAAGCCAAATGCCCATGCACAGCCTGCTAGTTCACATGGAAGCCCAACTGCGCAGCCAATGGCCACAACGAAACACTGGCTGCCAGTGACCTGCATTTCGTTAGAGACTCGTTTCCCTCCACCTTACACATCTTCACATTAATGAAGCTCTCGTGCAGGGACCCAAACTCTGTCACTTCCAGCAGGTAAAGGCCAGAAATGGAGCTGAACTACAGCTGAAGAACCCCGAGGAGATAAACTCTGCTGGTGTCAGGGTTTGATCCCAGTGCACACACACGGTTCCTCAAATCAATGATCAGCACTTTGAGCAAAATCCAAGCTAATTTCTAATGCACTTCTAATTCCAGTCCTGTCCCAGCTTGTTGGTCTTTACTCTGTGTCTGTCTGCAGCTTTACCCTGTGCACAATGTCATGGGGCCACCAGTATTAGACCTTCCAAAGAAAAAAGGAGGGATCATCTCCAGAGAAGTCAGGCCAGAAGAACAAAGAGCCCAGGAACAGCCCAGCTGAGGATCCCTCTAATAACAAAACTGTCTCAGAGCCCTGTAGAATCCTAAGGGGCTGCACCAGAGCCTTTTTGTAAAGTTCTGTGGCTGTTGGACTCTGCCTGTGTGTCACAGAACCAGTCAGGTTGGAAAAACTCTCAGAGTCCAACTATGAACCCAACTGTCCCAACCCACCACTCAGCCCTGAGCTCCAGATCCCCAGGACTCTGAAACACGGCTGAGGGTGGCAGTTCAAACCCCTCCCCAGGCAGCCTGTGCCAAGGCCTGATGGCCCCTTCCAGGGGCCAACCCCTCTCCTCTCTCCAACCTCCTGTTAGGTAGCTGTAGCTCATAGCTGGCAGCACCCCAGAACTGTTATGAACACTCTGTTTAATGGCACTGATTTTCACCCTCCTCCTCTTCAGAAGACACCTATCTCACACAGGAATGTTGAGGACATACCTGTGGGTAGAAAGTGGCTTTAGTGCTGGAAGAGCTGCTTGAAGAGGCTCCAGTGACATGGTTTCTGTCATACAGGGGGGCACCACTGCTTCCTCCCATGAGGCTCATGGAGCTGATCATGGACTTTCCACAGGAGATGCCTACAGGGAGATGGAGAGGAACACAAGGTCGAGTGATACTGTGTTTTATGTGGAACCTTCAAGGCAAAACTTTGTAGTAAAGGAAATACCCAACCCCCTGACCACCTCCTGTCTCTCGAGCGCTGAACTCACAGCTGCTTTCACACTCTGCTGAGAAACCCATCTTCAAAAGAACTGGAGGCGCGATCCAAAAGGTGACCCCAGGTTCTTATCCTTATTGTTAACTAAGAAATTTTCCAATTAAACAATCACAGCCAAGCTGTGGCAGTGTGAACTGGATGATCAGGTAGCGAGGTGAACTGGCTGCAGGATAGAAGTCAGAGTGGTGGTCAATGGGACAGAGTCTAGTTGGAGGCCTGTATCTAGTGGAGTCCCCAGGGGTCGGTGCTGGGCCCGGTCCTGTTCAATCTATTCATTGATGACTTGGATGAGGGATTAGGGGCACTGTCAGCAAGTTTGCTGATGACACCAAGCTGGGTGGTGTCGCTGACACCCCAGCAGACTGTACTGTCATTCAGCAGGACCTGGACAGGCTGGAGAACTGGGCAGGGAGAAACGCAATGACGTATAACAAGGGTAAGTGTAGAGTCTGGCATCTGGGCAAGAACAGCCCCAGGTACCAGTATAGGCTGGGGACTGACCTGTTGGAGAGTAGTGTGGGAGAGTAGGATCTGGGGGTCCTGCTGGACAGCAGGATGACCAGGAGCCAGCAATGTCTCCCTCTTGTGGCCAAGAAGGCCAACAGCATCCTGGAGTGGATCAGAATGGGGGTGGTTGGCAGATCAAGAGAGGTTCCTCTCCCTCTCTGCTCTGCCCTGGTGAGACCACATCTGGAGTACTGTGTCCAGTTGTGAGCTCCTCAGTTCAAGAGGGATGTGGAGCTGCTAGAGAGAGTCCGGTGTAGGGCAACGGGGATGATGAAGGAGGTGGAGCACCTCCCTTATCAGGAGAGGCTGAGGGAGCTGGGTCTCTTCAGCTTGGAAAAGAGGAGACTGAGGGGTCACCTCATAAATGTCTATAAATATCTGAAGGGTGGGTGTCAGGAGGATGGAGCCAGCCTCTTCTCAGTGTCACCTAGTGACAGGACGAGGGGCAATGGTTGTAAGCTGGAACATATGAGGTTCCACATCAATATGAGAACAAACTTCTTCCCAGTGAGGGTGACAGCGCCATTGGAAGAGGCTGCTCAGGGAGGCTGTGCAGTCTCCTTCACTGGAGACGTTTAAGACCAGCCTGGATGTGTTCCTGTGTGACTGGGTCTAGGTGGTCCTGCTGTGTCAGGGGGATTGGACTAGATGATCTTTCGAGGTCCCTTCCAATCCCTAATGATTCTATGATTTGCAAAACAAAAGAAAACAAAAATTTAAAAAGAAAAGAAAAATTAAAATAACTACAGTGACAATTAAAAATAAAATAAAACAAAAGAAAAGCTTTGTGCATTGCTCATGGAAAACAAGTGAGAGATGTCCCAAGTTTTCTTTTCCATCAAAATGAAGCTGCAGGTTCAGGAGCAACAGCAAAACTGAGTTATTTTTACTGGAAAAAGCCCATCCCTGCTTAGGTTGGAGATCAGAGGCTACAGCATGAGCCACTACCTGGCTGCTCATGTCCTTCCATGTCTGCTCCTACAACACGGGGAAGGAAGGTTTGTCTTGTAGCTAACTATGCTGCCTCACCTCTGCTCACTTTAGTGTTTGCAGGCCTTGGGGAAGAAGTCTCTGCCAGCCCCAGGCTTCACTCCACACAGCAGCAGGAACTGTCCTGAAGAGCTTGTTTTCTCTGGTAAAATACCACACGCTTTCTGCCACAGAGCCCTGTGTGGATGCAGCTGAGCACAAAACCTGCCTGTGATGCCAGCAAGATGCCTGGTGAAATGTGTCTGATGGCTTCTGCACGTTTAAGGCAGTGGATCTCAGGTTCCTTCCCTTTGAGCCATCCTGCGATAACCCAAACAACAGCCTTATCCCCAAACCACTGAGCAGAGCAATCACATGCCACTTCTGCTCTCTCCAGACATCTCACCCAGTGCTCTGAGCCTCCTGTGAAAGGCCAAATGCAGACAAGGTGAAGGGACAGAATCATAGACTCATTAGGGATTGGAAGGGACCTCAAGGGATCATCTAGTCCAATCCCCCCGCCACAGCAGGATCCCCTAGACCAAGTCACACAGGAACACATGCAGGCGGGTCTTAAACGTCTCCAGTGAAGGTACCAGTGGGACAGAAGGTCCTTACCAGTAAAAGTGCCATGCTGAGAACTTCCTGGAGCGATGAAGTTGAGTGGGACGTGAGGGGTGCCGCTGACATACTCATGTGGGAAGGGGCTGTTGGGCCCCGTGTAACGCTGACACACCACTCGCTGGCAGACGAAGTACATTCCCCCCATGACGAAGAGCGACAGTATGATGCCGATGACGGGGCCGATGGCACTGCTGTGGGGCTGGGACTCGTCTGAGGCAGGCTTGGCTTTTTCTGGAGAGAGGACAAAGAAATGCAGGTCAGTAACCACGGATGGGGTTACATGTCTGTCCCAGAGCTGGTGCAGTGACTTGCACCCTATCTCTGCAACAGCTGCATCACGCTCTGGCATCTCTAACCCCAGAGTATCTGAGTCAAGGCACAAGCCCTCCTGTCTCTGCTTCCCCTCAGCATCCACAGAGTGCAGCAATTCAGCATCTAATAGCATCACTCCCTGTTCTTCCCTCAAAACTCTACAGACAAAGACCCTTAGAGGACACTTTGACACACAACGCCCTTAACTGGAGTGGAATCTGCTCTCTCAAAGGCCAAAAGGGCCAGCAATGACATAAAAAAGGGACAGATCCTACCAGCAGAGCAGCTGCTGTGTCTGTTAGCCAGCAGATGCCTTAAAATAACATCATTTTCCTTCCAAAAGCATGACTTGCTGTATAGAAACACTTACAAGTTGGGAAGAGAACACGATCCCGAGCACCTCAAACACTTTTTGTTCCTTATGTCTCTCTCCTCTGCGCTGCAGCATTTGAGATGAGCTGCACACCTCCCCCTGATCATGGCTAATACATCCAAAATTCTTGTCAGAGAAACCTGAATCTCCTGTGTTTTTCACAGGTGTGACTTTCTTCAGTGAAAACAATTTTTTTCCGTGTGAGTTACTGACTTACAAACTGGATTATTTTACAAATACATCCATCGACAAAGTGAGAAATATCAGAGTCAACTTGGACGAAGCTCAGGTCAAACTCCAGACCCCTTACCCTCTTAGTGAAGATGTAAGAGGTGGTGGCCCTACACAGACACAGTGAAATGAGCTGAGACCTAACTGCAGGACTAGACCCAACTGCTGGTAGGAAACAGCTGTAGTGACCTGGCAGCACAAGAGTTTGCCAAGGGAACAAGGAAAATCAATTGAAAGAAAAAAAGGTTAAAGTGACTTTGCTTTATCAAGGGAACTGGGGGAGAGCTGAAAGAGAAATGGGAGATGTGGGTGAAGCATGTTCAGTGTAAAATTCCCAGCAGGAGAGCTGAGCAGTTTTTGTCACCATTCTTTAAGTCTTCTATCCACTGCTTGGGCTCCCTTCACCACTCCTGTACCCACCATGACGATGGAAGGAAGAAACAAGGGTACCCTGCCCAGAGCTAGAGACCCCTTATCTCATCCCAGCAGTGCCCAGCTTCAGACAACTGCTGCTTCCAAACCTGACACCCCTCAGGCATTAAAATGCTCCTAGTCAGACCAGGTCCTGTAGACAAACACTATCCCAAGGAAGGCATCTCACCACACATCAGCTCATCAGACCCGTCTATGCAGTCAGGAAAGGAGTCACACTGCTGCTTCAGGAGGATGCACTGGCTACTTGCACACCGGAACTGGTTGGGGAGACAAATTGCTGCACAGAAAGAAAGGAAAGCTTGAAGTACCCATTGCAGGGGAGCATCTGAGCATCCTAAGAGAACCAGAACAAGAGATACACGGAGCCACAGCGCATTTTATACCACGAGCAGAGAGGCACCACAACATCGGCCCTGCTGCTGTGGGTGAAGTGTGAGGCTGCGTTCCTCTGATCCCTTCTCCTTGCTGTTACACACCTGACTCTTTGGTGCTAAGATAAAGTTCCAAACCCCTGAACACCCCAGCCTTTGTGAAACTGGTCTGGTGGGCCATAACTGTTATGAAATCAGCACACATCTGTAGTAACATCTGTAGCTCATCTCTGTATCTCCCATCATCATTCACCCATCCTCGTTTCACTCAGCAGCAGCCCACACTCCGTCTGCTCTTCCTTTTGCCCACCCCTTCTCAGAGAGTGACCCAATGCACCTTCCCCTGTGCCTCCAACGTGTGTAATGGCACCAGAACACGTGGTGGACAGAGCAGAAGCTCCTGATGCAGTGCAGGCAGGAGGTACCACCTTCCATAAGAGAGACAGGACTCTGGCCACGGCTGACACTCTTCTGGTTTGCAGAGAAGGTGCTGGAGTCCAAGCTCAGACCAGAAGACACTGTAAATCTGCAGAACTGCTCACTGAAATGCCCACAACCAAATGCCCACTTCTGGCTCAGTGGCCATGCATAACCACCGAGTGAGCAGAGCCAAGGAGCCAAAGGCCTCCCAGGGCAGTAACAGGCTCCCTCACCTTCTGTACCACTAGAGGAAGCCATGGTGCCAGCTCCTGGCCAGGTGCCTGCTGCAGTCATGCCGGGGTCCCCAAGAGCCTGTAAGTGTTCCCACCCACCACAGGGTGATGCAAGCACCTCTGCCTGTGCTGCTCGTGGACTCAGATCCTACGGCTAGCTGTCCTACAAAGCAGCTGTGGCAGCAACAACTTTCTGGATGTAATTTCCCAAGGGAAGGCACAGCTGGGACGTTGACCACCAGCTTGCTAAGGATGAAGGCTCAGAACAGCCACCTCAGACTCCGGATTAAGTCCATCTCTTCCTTCCTGGGGCACCATGCAGTGGCCACTGCCCAGAGGTGAAGTGGAGCCCAGTGCCAGACCAAAGGGTAAATATGCAGGGGAAAAGTGCACGTGGGAAGTTCTGCCAGTTTCTTTCCTGCTTTCACTTTGACTTGGGATGCAAGACACTGTCCTCAGCCTACTCCATACCCTCACTTGTGTGATCAGAGATTTATGCAGCTACCGAGAAGTTTAACTTCAACAAGAGGGTAAGAATGAAGGAAAGAAAACCAGCATTAGTGGGTGTCTTAGGCTTCTGGTTAAGGCTGGATTCCCCTACCAGAAACTAATAATCACATCTACATACTCCCAGGAACAGTCTGAATCCCACATGGTGCTTCTGTTACAACAAATGGCTTCAAGGAAATGAAATCTTACTGTCACAATCTGCTTCATCCGATTTATCTTGGCAGTCAATCTCCCCGTTACAGCGCAAGTGAGCATCGATGCACTGCCCCTTCTCACACTGGAACTGGGATGCAGAGCAGATGGGGCAGTTGTCCTCATCACTCTGGTCGTCACACTCAGGAAATCCATCGCACCGCCACGCCATTGGGATGCAGTCGATCTCTCCAGTGGCACAGGTAAACTGGTCTGGGGAACAAGTCGGAGGCTCTGGAGAAAGGAAACAAACCCCTTGTGTAGATTCAGTTGTGGCTCTTTTCCAGCACAAACATGCATGCCTGCACTGAGGTTCTCCCACGACCAGACTTCAGCACAGAGACTTCAAAGCTGGCCAGAGGCTGGCTCAGATGCAGGCTGAGGCAGGTGACTGCTGAGCTGGGGGCAGGAGCTTCCTCTGGCTCCAAAAGCCCCACTTTGGGAGACACTGGAGCACCCAGTTTTATACAGCTGTGATCACTACAACGATTCTTCCTCCAAAGAAGGGTACAAGGGGTTAACATGGTTTATCCAACCATGTAGCATCTACTTCTACAGTATCTGCTTCTCTACTTCCCCCCGTGGTTCCTCCAGAGACAAGTCCCCAAGGCAGACACAAAGTGAGAAAACACCTGCAAAGGCCTGTTAACCTTTCAGCTAAACCCTCTCGCCACAAGTCTGGGGGCTGCAGGCCAGCAGAGGTTCCCTGAGCAGCCAGAGGAGCTCTGCAGGCCTGTCCTGATCTTACCTCTTTCACTAAGGACAGAGACAGAACACTGGACCCTGTGACCAGCCACAGTTACACTGGCTGGAACTAAGAATGCAGGGACATCCTTCAGGTTTGACTTTTTATGAAGCTCAAGATCCTGGCACCACATCCAGTTGCACACTGACCACTTAAGCAGCAGCTCCAACCTCGTGTGGAGACAAAAGCTCTGCTGTGGTTAAGGCATCCAGCTGCTCTCCACAGAACATCCACAGATCAAGGGTCTCTTGCACAAAGTGTTCCTAACTCTGAGCAACTCCCACCCAGCACAGTCTTGTGTTATCTCTGCAGTCAGTGACAGGACCAGCCACTGTGGAAGCTGTCACCAGCAGCAGTGGGTTATGGTCACACTGAAGGATCATCTCAAAGCCCTGTGGCAGCACAGACACAGTCCCATCAACTGCAGAAGCTACTGAGTCGCAGTCAGTCAGTTAACAGAGACAGTCCCTTGTCCCCCTCAGCTGCTATTGCCAGCTACTGCTCCAACAAGATGCTTCACCGCTTCAATCTCTATCGCGCCCTGGCTACAAGACTCCAGGATGATCAATAACTTAGCAAAGAACATGCAAATACAAACCTAAAAGCTTCTGATGTTTGAAAATGTGATGACTGTGAAGTCTCTGATCTGTGGGAATGATACGGATACAACACTGGCTTTCTGAACAACAACCTGGCAGCTGTGGGCGGAGATCAAGACGCCAGAGCTGCACATTAAAGTAGCTTTAGAATGAAATGTTGGTATGAGTGTGCTGTGCTGATAATTCAACAGACAGACCAGTGCTGCTGCATTTCCAGCCACATTTCCTGTGGTATCATGGTTGCACTCGGTGGCACAATCCATCAAGGGTGTCCACAACCTTATAGGGACTTGTGTTGTCCAGCCTAAACTACTCTGAAGTGCTGGCTACGGCAGATGAGATCAGTCACAGAGGGCTCCTGCAGCCTTGGTGAAGGATTAGAATGGAAAAACCAGACACTGAAATGGAAGCCCCTTAATTTCTCTGTCTGTAGCTGACGATAACAAAGGAGTTGGACTAAGGATTCCACTGGCCATGTTGTGCAACAACATCACAGAACACAACCAGATTGATTTCCACCCTCCCCCCTGCTCCAAGACGTAACCACCTCTACTCGAAAACCACAGAGCATGTTGTGGTCATGGGAAAGCAAACAGTTTCTAATGGAAATGAATGTCCCTGGGGAGGGCAGGGTTCAGCCAGGATGAAATTCACAGCAAAACCAAGTCAAGAGGGCCAGCAGAGCCAAAAGGCTGAAGATACGATGTCTCCCAAAAAGAAACAATGTGGGGTTTTGTTTTGTTTGCAATTGCCTCTGTGAGCAGAGCATAACTGTTTCGCAGGCTCCTGGTGTTGTCAAAAAGAACACTACAGGATAGGCGAGCAGCGTGGAAAGAGCAGAGCTCCCTTAGCCACAAAGGGCTGCCGTGGGGCTTTTGGCCCACATCTCGAAACTCAACCATGCCGTGGTAAGAGGCCAAACTCATCTGAGAGGCTAGAGCATCACCCTGTGGGAATCATTTCAACCATTTCTGCTGCCAGGTCACCTCGGGCTGATGCAACATCATCTCAGCAGCATTTATGACTAAGTACAGAGCTGCCCTGTTACAGTCACAGCAGGAGGTGTAAAGGTTCTCAGGTCAAATGAGAACATCATGCTCACAGTGAAAGTCATGGATGTCTAAACACTGAAGCAGTAAACAGCTGGTAGAACACTCAAAGTCAAGACATGATGCCACACACCACACGTTGGAAAATCCTGTATAAACCCACACAAGCTGGACTTGATGATCTTAAATGCCTCTTCTAACCAAGATGTACTGGGCCCTGGAGGTCACACCTTGAGTACTGGAGGCAGAGAAGGCCAACTGGTCTGGTTAACGGTCTGGAGAAGAGGTCTGATGGAGCTGGGGCTGTTCAGCCTGGAGAAGAGGAGGCTGAAGGGAGACCTCACTGCTCTCTACAACTACCTGAAGGAAGACTGGAGTGGGGTGGGGGTTGGCTTCTTCTCCCTAGGGACTAGCGACAGGACAAGAGAAAATCATGTCAGGTTGTACCAGGAAAGGTTCAGATTGGATCTTAGGAAAAACTTCTTCCCAGCAAGAGAAGAAGGCTTTGGAACAGGCTGCCCAGGCTGGGGGTGGAGGCACCATCCCTGGAGAGTTCAACAAACGGGCGGTGTTTCAGGAGATGTAGCCAGAGCGGTTGGGGGTTGTAAGGCGGATGGTTGGACTTGATAATCTTGAAGGTCTTTTCCAACCTTGATGATTCTGTGATTCTCGTGTGATTTTGGACTGGAATCACCTTTTGGGATGTGAGCCACTCAGCAGCACGGTGAACTGTAACTCACCTCCGCATGTTAAGAGGTTCTGCAGAAGCACAAGGTGCTCAGGGCACGAACATCGTGGAGTCCCATCCCCTTTGGCAATGCAGATGTGCGAGCACCCGCCATTGTCCCGGGAGCACGGATGCACAGCTGGAGAAAGACACAGAAAAGAGGATTAGGCACCATAAAAGGACTTGTAACTACTCCTGGCAACAGGCGAACTCCCAAACCCACCTGCAAACCACTGCTGTTTGAGGGACTGAGATTTCCCTACAAACTAATAGAAATATAAATGCAGTATTTTTCAGTTCAGGGAGCAAAAGCTGATGCAGTGCTTCACAAGGACAACAGTCCTCTCAGTTACAGTGACATGGACACCTTTAAAGGACCCCTTAAAAGGATTTGGGAGTTCAGGTGAGGAGGAGTGAGTAAGCAGATGCAAGCAGGCTGCATTTACAGTGGATGGAGACACCCCACCTGCCCTTCTAGGGCAGCCAGGCAGCAAGAACTGATGTGCATGGTGGATGCAGAATGCCAACCTCTGCTCTCCCAGGGATCATCCTTTAAAGAGCTCTCATTCCCAAGCCCCTCTGCTTCCCTGTTCCTCGCAGAACTGCAGTGTCAATACATTGGTTTCATAGAATCATAGAATCATTTAGGGATTGGAAGAGACCTTGAAAGATCATCCAGTCCAATCCCCCTGACACAGCAGGATCACCTAGACCCAGTCACACAGTCAGTCTGGGTTAGAAGGGGCCACAGGATCATCCAGTTCCAACTCCCCTGCCATGGGCACCCCACCTTCGATCAGGCTGGCCAGAGCCTCATCCAGCCTCGCCTTAAACACCTCCAGGGATGGGGCCTCCACCACCTTCCAGGGCAACCCAAGTCTCTTTAAAGCACATGGGATATACAGGAATTTTATTTCTTTTTAACAGAGCTCAGAATAAAAGAAGAAAATGCTTTTTGCATCACTTGCAGTGTCATCAGTACTCTGCTACTCCCCACAGCCTGCCCACACTGCTATATTCCTGTGAGCTGTGGGTTGTCCCTTCAAGGAGACATGACCGTGAGAAGTTTCTGCAACGTCCCTCAGACTACAGGGTCAGGAAAAGAGGGTCCTGTAGGCGTCACCCCTTTCAGAAGGGAGGTACTGACTCAGCTCCAGCTCTGGTAGAATAGGAATCCACACCGACAACAACCAGCTGTAGAAGCTTCCTGCCCTCACTTCCTTCTCCTTCCCTCACTGGAAGCTTCCACATCACTGACTGTGCTGAGTCTATCCAGCCATGGCTTACACAATGGTTCCATTTTGGTTGTAATTCAGTATTAACCACCACCACAAGCAGCTTTTTGAGTGAATTCAATGTCGCGGGAGATCGCGCAGAGCAGGCAACTGGGTGTTATGAAACCACATGTTCTAGTAGTGCTGAACCACTCTTCTTGACAAGGATGAGGAACTTGTTTCTCCTCCTCTCGCAAGATGTACCAGTTGGCCAAGCTAAAGGCTTCCATGGCTTACCTGAACCCACTGGGCAACAGTATTAGAATCATAGAATCATTAGGGATTGGAAGGGACCCCGAAAGATCATCTAGTCCAATCCCCTTGCCACAGCAGGATCACTTCACTGGAGAAATTATGGAATCAGAATCACTCGGGGTTGGAAGGGACCACCTGATCATCCAGTCCCAACCCACCCACCATGGGCAGGGACACCCCACCCTAGACCAGGCTGGCCAGAGCCCCATCCAGCCTGGCCTTAAACACCTCCAGGGATGGGGCCCAGTGTTCAGCTGTAGGAGGACTTTGAGAGACAAGGACCAAGAGTGAGGGAGGTCAGGTATGAAACTCACAGAACTCCTCCATATCAAGCTCCTCCACAGCGTGAATGCCTGTCAGATGAGCAATCCGCCCTTGAATTCTAGTCCGTTTGTACCCATTCACTTTCTCCACTCGCTCAATCATCTGCTGCTGACGGTCAATCCAATACAAGTGATTCCCCAGCACAGTTAGTCCCATCGGCTGAAGGATGTTGGAGTCCTCCAGGGTCACCCGGTTAGCACCTGAGATCAACAAAAACAAAAACCAGTTGTTCACCAGCTGACTTTAACTCATTTCTTAACAATACCCCAACAGCCAAACCCAACCCTGACAAGAGCTGGCTATAAGGTTCCTGGCTTTGTTTGTCTCTGCACACCAAGGCCCTGGTTGTTCAACCTCACCTGACGTAAATGGAACCAGTCACCATGTGATGCAGACAAGCAGACACAATATGGGAGCAGCTCATCCTTGCATGATCGTGGTCAGCCAGCCAAGAGCAGCCTCATGTCAAGGTGCTCAGTGAGGAGTGACTGTGTGCAGCCCTCAAAAGCCTGTGTCACCACTCCAGACTTAGCTATTATTTCACAAAAAATTAATAGAAAAGTCTTCACTTAATTCACAGCAGCTACTCTGAGGCTGTTTGATCCTCTGTGTCCTGGGTTTGTTTGATTTGTAAAACGAGGGATCAAACCAAGATGATGACTTGGTGCTGCTCCTGCTCTTCTATTTCATTTTGGAATGAAGCCCTTTTGCCAGCTTGCATTTAAAACAGAAAGGTTTTGATTATCAACACAAAAAGAGACTTCAGAACGTGGAGACACAACAAAAAAGCTCTGACCACTGGAGCAGTCTCCTGTATCGAGGCTAAACCAGGTGACATTGAATGGGTTCGGGGCTGAACATCAAGCATCGGCTGCAGAAAGCTGAACACTGGTGATCAGGGAAGCTGCTGGATTAGGTGATTAATCTCTGCCACAATCATGTTGGATTTGATCAGGAGTAAATGACAGTCCACATGATTAATAAATCATTTGTAAAGAGGAGGCAAAGGGCACCTACAGCACCGCGTGACCCTATTAAATTGCTGTTTAGAAGTCTGATGAAAATGAAAATCTGAATAATTAAAAGGATCTTTTCAACAGATAGGGCTGGATGAAAGAAAACAAGTTACAAGTACAGAAGGGCTGGATTTCCATAGTAATTAAATACTTTTATTTCCTCAATGAAACAGATGTGGAGCCTTTTCAAGATGGAAATCCACAGTCAAACGTAATGACCGTTAAGCTGGAAGGACAGGCGACTCCTCTGTTCCAAGTCTAATTGAAAACAGAGAGCTTTTGCCCCAGCAAGTTCAGACCTTTTCCAGTCACTTCAACAGTAATGCAAAACACAAATTTTTAATGGACTAGTGTGGCAGACAAGTAGTTTGTGAGTTTCTAAACAGCATGGACAACTCCAGATGAGAAATTCAGCAACCTCACAAAACAGACAGCTATGCACCGGGCAGCTGTGGTCAGTCCATCGTTTAGCTGGATGCTGTTAATTGGTGTTTTTCAATCAAGCTCTAAGTTCCAGAGGAAGAAAAGATGAAGAGTTATGTAAACTTACCAAACCACAAGGACAGAAAAGGCATAGGGGAGGTTATTTAGGGGACCCATGACTGGCAACACGTATTAAAATCTTGCCAGGATTGTTTTTGGGACATACTTGAAGCCAACTGTCTCTCTTGGAGGATGACAATCATTACAGAGATATTTCTTCCTATCACATCAAAGATGGGAGCCCACCAGCCACTGCTGTCTCTGACTGCCTACACACAGCTGGCAACAGCGGAGACACGAGTCACTTGGGTCAGCATCAAAGCGGGAACGATGTTGCTTGCACAGAGATGCTGCCAGTGTTAAGAACGTGCCGCATACCTGACAAGTCACAGCTCTCGATGCGCTTCAGATCTGCATCCACCCAGAAGAGCTTTCCAAGCTTGTTGTCAATCACCAGCGCTACCGGTCGGATCAAGCCTGTGGTGAAAAGCACTTCTCTCTCGGTGCCGTCAAGGGCTGCACGTTCGATCTTGGGAGCCCGCTCCTGCATGTTGGTGAAGTACATGTACCTGGGAACACAGACAGTGGCTGCTCAGCAGGGAGTTCTGGGATGGGAGCAGGCACCTCTGCACACAGGTTCTGCACTCCAAGTGGCAAAGGTTTCTGTAGGGCAACTGTGCTCCCTGCTGCAAAGGATCAGATCTGTTGGCTGCTCGATGACAAACAGCACCACACCTCAGGGCTGTAAAATACTAGCATGGAGTTTCTGCGGCCATCCTGTCCCCATCCATCCATCAAAGCCCAGCAGCTCTTCCTGATAAAAACCAGCTCACTGTCACCTTCTCATCTGGGCTGCCTTCTCAGCAAGCAGAAGCTCCTACCAAACTCAGAGTAGCAAAGTTCACCGAAGGAAGAACAACTGAGGACGGGACTTTCCGCATGTCTTGGTTCCATGGATTCCTTCTCTCTGCCAACAGAAGCAGCCTCTGCCTTCCCCCTCCACAGGGAAAAAGGGTCTGTGCACCCACATGATGAACAGAAAACTCATGTTCCTAAGGAAAAGCCCATTTGCTCACTGGTGGATAACATGGGCCAAGCCCTCAAGACACTGGGCTACGCTGCTGCAGAGCCTATTGTGATGGCACTGGGAGGAGAGGGAGGCAAGGGAGAGAAGGGTGTCTGGGGCTAAGCTGAGGTTCAGAACACACACCACACTCCTCCACCTCTCCTAGGCACGCAGTGTTCAGCACAGTCCTCCCCCCATATTTTTCTCCTTTAGTTTAAAAACAGATTCAGCTTTAAATCACTTGCAAAGCTGACTAGAAACATCAAGTTTTAGACATCAACAACCCCAAACTCAAGTTCCCATTTTAATGGGCAGAGTAGCTAAGCTTCTAGAAACACAAATTGTGTCCAAATGACTCAGTCCCAGTAAGATCATCACCTGTCCTGTCACTCCTCTATTTCCACCCCACCTTTCGAGCTGGGCAGAGCACACTGAGCACTGCATCAGGCACCAGTCCCACAAACACCCCCCACACAGTCTCTGTACCCACACTGCTAGCAAATATTGCCCTTCAACATCTGTCAAGCACACGGCAACCCATTCAGTAGTACACTGGGATTTAATCATCCTATCATTAGGGATTGGAAGGGACCTCGAAAGATCCTCTAGTCCCATCCCCCTGACACAGCAGGATCAACTACACCAAGTCATACAGGAACACATCCAGGTGGGTTTTAAACATCTCCAGAAGAAGGAGACTCCACAACCTCCCTGGGCAGCCTGTTCCAGTGCTCTGTCACCCTCACTGGGAACACGTTCCTTCTCATATTTATATGGAACCTCTTATGCTCCAGCTTACAACCCCCTTAATCCTGTACCTTATTAAACAGAACAGTAGAGAACCACCCCTGACTTTTAAGACTGCAGCTCCAAACCACTTGAGGTGGAGATGGGGTCTGCTGAACCCAGTGCAACTGCTTTAGATTTATTTTCTTCCCCTGAGAAAATCAGTGTGGTTTCAGAAGCTTCTGAGAAGGCATCGAGGCAGAATCATAGAATCATTAGGGATTGGAAGGGACCTGGAAAGAGAACTATGGTAAAAACCTGTGGAACATAAGGGCTTCCTTTAACTCCTTTAAGAGATCCTTTTTTTTTCTCCCTGAAAACATCATTTTAATGGCCACCAAACATTTCTGAGGCAGATCTGCTGATACAACCACAAACTGTCCTGGGTTTGCCATCAGGTAGCAGGGCCCTGCACAAGGCAGCAGAAGGAATCTCACCCACGCTCGGCGTTCACAACGATGGCTCTGGGCCGGTCGTGGTCCCCTCGCAGCACCATCCCGATGGCCTCGCCGTTCAGCCTGTGAACGTTGACAGAGTTCGTGGCCTCGCATGTCCAGTACAGGGTGTGGCTGTATATGTCAATGCTGAGGTCGTGCGGCTGCTTCTCTGGGCTCTGGCTTTGGTTTGGGCTGCTCATGACAGTGAAAGGCTGCGAGACAACATGCAGGGGACAATTCCCAGTCAATATTCTGGTCAGTGACTGAACAACACCTACCTGATGGTCCAGAAACACCTAAACGCACTCCCCAGGAAACAACAAATACAAGAAATATGATAAAGCTGAACACATGGTTGAGTCACTGTCCATGGAGGTGTTTAAGAGAAGAGTAGATGTCGTGTGGGGGAACACGGTTTAGTGGTGATGATAGGGCTAGGAAAAGGTTTACTTGATGATTTTGAAGGATCTCTTCCAGCTGAAACTGTTCTATGATTCTATGAAAACAAAAGACTTGAGCTGTGAATTAGAGGAAAAATGTCTGGACAGTAAGATTAGGCAAAACTCTTGGTCAGAGCTTGCTTGATGATCTTAAAGGTCGCTTCCAACCAAAGAGATTCTGGGGTTCACCAGAAAGCAGCTGTGGGGACTCATGTTAGTAGAATTAAGTATCTGTAGACAGAAGAAAACAATAGGGAGTAATTATACCTAGAAGAATACTGAGTGAATAGCTGCAAGGACAAAGGAAGCCACCTGGGCAGACCTGCTCTGGTCCAAAGCCAGCTGAGCATTTCTCTGTCTCTTGCCCAAGCCTCACTACTTCACTTATAGTGCAGCAGACACTGATTTTAAGTCCTGCCTCCTCTCACAAACTAAAGTCTGTTAATGAGACTTGTTTGTCTTTGCTTACAGGTCAAACAGCTGTAGCTCACCCCCATGCTGAGATGATGTTGCCTTTACCCTGGTGTCCTTTAGATGGACCTTAAAAACCATGACATTATTGCCAACCTCCTGGAATAAATCAGCAAAGTTATGTTTCCCCAACTTGGTTTTAAGACTCTTGAGTTCCACACAGTCACATACAGGCTTATTTTGCTTTATATGAAGCTCTACCCCATTTTCTTTTCACAGAGTGCTTAGAAATGAGAACAAATCATTCTTCTGAAATCAAAGGTAACATGACCCAGGCATAAAATTCAGGTGCAGCATCTGCAAACAGCAAGATTTAGCTAAATTAAGTGAATTTAGTTAGTGAAAATTGCAAAGTCCCAATTTGCAGGGGATCTGCATCTTCAAAGCTGTGTGAGCAAGGTGCAGAAAAGCACAGGGCATGCGGCTTTCTGCTGCAATTTGCACCTAGCAAGTACCAAAGCGCAGCCACGCGACAACAATTAGCACCTAGTCCTGAACGGTGAAACTTCTTCTAAATCCATCTCCAGCTCAGCTTGTGGCTTGTCCCAGCATCCCTCTTCCCAATCTCTACATAAATAGCCAACACAGACAACTGTCTTCTCCAAAGGAAACCACAAAACTCCAGTTAGGAAGCTCCCTCATAGCTTCCAATATGTACGAGGTGCTGCATTCAGTTACACTCCTGTGTGGGGAAATGACAACCACACTGCTAACCCTTTTGTAATTTACACACATGAACAGAACATGCAGGAAGGACTAAGTGCTTGCAAGGACCTGCTTGGAGCAGGCTACCCAGGGAGGGGGCTGCCCATCCTGGCAGGTGTTC
This sequence comes from Rhinopomastus cyanomelas, assembly GCA_013400115.1. Lineage (NCBI taxonomy): Eukaryota > Metazoa > Chordata > Aves > Bucerotiformes > Rhinopomastidae > Rhinopomastus > Rhinopomastus cyanomelas. Next base: position 76,504 of record VXBP01010090.1, read on the forward strand.
AAAAGCCACGCAGATGTGGTGTTAGGGAACACGGATGTGATGTGGTGGGTCTGATAGTGGATTTAGTAGAGCAGGGTATATACGTGGACTTGATGAACTGAAAAGGTTTTTTCCAACCTACATGATTCTAAGAGTGAAATTGAAAGCTCTGATTCCTGGGTGCAAGTGGTGGAAGGGAAAAGTCAGCCAGAAAGCTCAAAGTACAGACACAGACCAACACAGAGCTTTACATTCAGCACTAAACTCACCTGAGTGCCATCATCTTTGGCTCTTTTTATAATGTTCTGACGCCCATCCACCCAGTAGATCAACTTATCCAAGGGATCGTAATCAATGGCCTTGACGTTCCGCAGCCCGTGCATGGGCAGGATGATGTCGGGGCTCTGCTGGTCATCGGGTATCATCCGGCTGATGGCAGACTTCTGGCTGAACAGCAGGAAGCTGGCAGGGGCTGCAACAAGCCAAAATCCCCAGAATTAGTAAGAAAATGTAACTCACAGTGTCAAAAATTCACCTGTAGAGAAGGCCAGGAGTATTTATGAGAAAATCAAACAAAGACAGTTACACTCACAGTGGAAATGAAAGTACTTCCTTCTCCTGCTATCAAATAAAAGGTGGCACATGTTGCCCCCATGGAATTAACACCACTGGCAGTGGGTAAACACAGCCACAGCTTTTCATCCTCTGTCACCAAATGTTTGGGTTGGAAGAGACCTTTAAGTTCATGAAGTCCAACTGCTCCCCCAGCACTGTCAGGTCCTCATTAACCCCTGCCCCTCACCCTGTATCTCCACAGCTTTGCAACCCTTCCAGACAAGGGGACTCCCCAATTACGTGGGGCAGCCACTGCCAGGCCTAGGAAACCCTTTGGGGGAAGAAGAAATTGTTCCTCAGGGACAACCTGAACCTCCCTGGATGCAACTTGAAGCCAGTTCCTCTCATCCTGTTGCTTGTTCCTGGGAAGAAGAGACCGACCTCCATCTTGCTCTAAACTCCTGTCAAGGACTTGTGGAGAGAGAGGAGGTCTCCCCTGAGCCTCATTCTGTCCAGTTCAACCCTCCCAGTTCTCTCAGCCACTCCTCAGAGCACTGGTGCTCCAGCCCCTTCCCCAGCTCTGTTGCCTTCCTCTGGACCTGCTCCGGCCCCTCCATGTCCTTCTGGCAGTGAGGGGCCCAGACCTGAGTCAGGATTTGAGATGCAGCCTCCCCAGCACCCAGTACAAGGGCCTGTGGCCCATCACCTCCCTACTCCTGCTGGCCACAACTTCTGATGCAGGCCAGGACACGTCTCAAGCCAGAATCTTTGAGATGGATTTGTGATGTCCCTTCCCTTTCTATAGTGAAAGCGATCAAAAGCATGTGGGAGCCACAAGCACTGAAGGAGGTAGTAGCAAAGGAAAAAGCTTACAGCTGCAGTTCCTGCTGTTGGGGTCCAGGGTGTAATGGGCAGCACAGCCACACCTAAAGCCATTGGGGATGGCAAGGCACAGGTGCCCACAGTGGCCATTATTCTGCACACAGTCGTTCAAGCCATCCTGGCGTGAGGAATGGAAGACCAGTATATCCATCACAAAATCTAAATGGTCCTGAATAAGTGTCCTGTTCTTCCCATTGGTCTTGTCTGCTCTTTCGATGCTGTGAAGATTCCAGTCTGTCCAGTAGATGTAGTCACTGTACTGGGTTAATCCGAATGGATGAGGCAGGTCATCCGCTATGATTTCTCGCTCTTGTCCTGCAGAAATAAGGATAATAATCAACTACAGGGCAATTCCCAAGTCATCAAGTGAAGAGTCTGCCTAGCACTAAGAAAAAGGTTTTTCTCCCCTTTTAAAAATAAATCCTCATGTCCCAAATCAGAACGATGGGATTCACTGTTAAGCACGACCTGCCCAGGAGGTGACCTTGGTACTTGCCTTCAAATACCCGATCCTGACACCCTCTTGCCTACAGAACAATTTAAAACTCTGCCAATGTCTTCACACTTAAATAAATCCTACTCTAGCTGCCTCATGCTTATCAGCCCAAACAGACAGAATCATAGAGCGGCCTGGGCTGGAAGGGACCTCCAATGACATCTAGTCCAATCCCCCTGCAGAGAGTAGGGACATCCTCAACTAGATGAGATTGCCCAGAGCCTTGTCCAGCCTCACTCTGAACATCTCCGGGATGAGGCCTCAGCTCCCTCCCTGGACGACCTGTTCCAGTGTTCAACCCCCCTCTTGCTAAAGACCTTCTTCCTAACATTCAGTTCACATCTCTAATGTGAAATGACCAAACAGATACTGGAGAACACAGCAAGAACACTCCCAGCTCCAGAAGCACTCAGGCCATCGAAAACTCCACAAAAGCATACAACAAACTTGAGATTCACACAGAGGCAACTATGAAAATCTACAGTGTTTCACCAACCTTCTGCAGTGCACTTTAACAAACAGCCACCCCCAGGCATTAGGGAGCCTCATTTTTCTTCCCCTGCCCTACCTTCCAACCTGTCCTCTCCCACCTGGTCAAGAGAAGGAATGAAAAACCCAAAAACCACACCATGAAGCCACTTCCCTGGAAATCATCAGAACTAAAGGTGGAGGCAACCTTTCCAACTACAGTGAGGCACCTCAAGTGTCCAAACTCTTTCTCAAAAAGGAATCAAACTCTGCCTCAGCTACAGTCTTGAAGCCCATCTGATTTACAAACCAGCTAGCTGATTCAACAGCTCTGTGTCAGTGGCAGACACCAAAACTCTCTGCCTTGATTCAGTCAGTGATGGTGTCAACAGCCAGGTGACAGTTCAGTCACTCTTAGCATGGATCTGTGCAAAGCGGAGTGCAAAGCACGTCATGACTCACTGCACAAGGAGCAATGAGACCTTCCAGACTGCAGAAAACACAACTAGTGTTTTGGTTTTGAGTTAATGCAACTAGTCTGAGGCTGGAAACACAGACAACACTTCCACAGAAAAGCACCTTCCAGACCAGTGAACCTGTAAGTTGTTCTCTGCGAATCCCAGCAGTCACCTTTGCACTGGTAAAACACAGGCACCTCTACATCGACACAGAGAATCACAAAATCATAAAACAGTTTTGGCTGGAAGAAACCTTCAAGTTTCATCAAGTCCAACATCTTCCTAGCCTTATCAGCACCACTAAACTCTGCTCCCCAACGGAACATTGACCCTTTTCTTAAACACCTCCAGGGATGGTGACTCAACCCCCTCCCTGGGCAGGCTGTTCCAATGCCTGACAATCCCTCCAGGAAATAAACTCTTCCTAAAACACCATCACATCTCACCATCAGGGTAAATCATCGTATGGGTGTTAGTTTATGAAACTTATGTTTTTAATCTCTTTAAACATTTAACTCTCCATTCTCTCCCATAAGAAAAACACACTCTCAGGTTTAGTACCAGTTATCCCAGTTTCACATCGTCATAGAATCATAGAATTATTAGGGGTTGGAAGGGACCTCGAAAGACCATCCAGTCCAATCCCCCTGACACAGCAGGAGCAGTTAGACCAAGTCACACAGAAACACATCCAGGCGGGTCTTAAACGTCTCCAGTGAAGGAGACTCCACAACTGCCCTGGGCAGCCTGTTCCAGGGCTCTGTCACCCTCACTGCGAAGAAGTTTCTTCTCAGACTGATGTGGAACCTCCTATGTTCCAGCTTACAACCATTGCCCCTCATCCTACCACTAGATGACACTGAGAAGAGCCTGGCTCCATCCTCCTGACACCCACCCTTCAATTATTTATAGACGTTAATGAGGTCACCCCTCAGTCTCCTCTTCTCCAAGCTCAAGAGACCCAGCTCCCTCAGCCTGTCCTCATAAGGGAGGTGCTCCGTGCACTCTTCTGCCTCGGCTGCTGGAACACAGCTCTACATACCCAGCATATTTGATGACTCGATCATGCTGGTGTCTAGGTCAGTCCAGTAGAGCCTCTGGTCAGCATAATCGATGGTGAGGTCATTGGCTCGACCCACTTTATCCACCAAAGTGATGCTGTTTGTTCCATCCATGTACGCTCGGACAATCCTGGGCTTCCCTCCCCATTCAGTCCAGTACATGTAGCTGCAATAGGAACAGAGAGAGCTGAGGCTGGAGGGTTAAGATTGTCCTCAGGCTTGGATTGATCTACATGTATTTTCAGTTCTTTAAAAACCAAAAGAGGAAGAGTCTGCATGGTTACTGCAGTGTTCCAAGGCTTCACTTCTAGACAAAGGTAGGAAAATATGATCGACAATTCCCAATTTTGCCCTGGAATCAGTAGGGTTGTGGTTTATCACCTCTTCAAAGACTCTGAATAAATGGAGCCCACAGAAACCGTGAAATATAGAACCATAAAGATTGGAAGAGACCTCTAAGACCATCAAGTCCAACCACAAAACCAACCCCACCACAACCACTCAGCCATGTTCACAAGTGCCAGACTACACATTTTTGAACCTCCCAGGATGGTGACTCCATCACTGCTCTAGGCAGCTTGTTCCAACCCCTGACTACTCTGTCAAGGAAGAAACTCATCCTGATGTTCAAAATGAGCTCCTCGGGGACGAGGGCACACATAAAGCTTTGAGAAACAACTTACCCTTTGGTGGGATCAAGAGCCAGAGACCTTGGGTTGTCCAAGTCCTTCCACACAAGGACCTGCCTGTACTGTCCATCCAGGCGGGCGACTTCAATGCGATTGGTTCCAGTGTCTGCCCAGTAAAGGTTCTTTCCCATCCAGTCTACAGCCATTCCCTCTGGATAGTCCAGCCCAAACTCAATCACGTGTTCCACAGAGCTCCCGTTCATGAAAGCTCGGCTTATGGTCTGCGAAACAACAGTGTAAAAGCATTAAAGCCTGGGTGGACACCCCGTTGGAGCAAACAGGGACAATCAGCACAAAGCTGATTGTACAAAAACTAACAAACAAAATCAGCCAGGGTACATGTCTAAAATTAAATTTCTGTTGCCAAGATCCAGCAGTTCATAGGTGGAGAAGATCTGCCTCTGATGACCACTCCAAAGCCCAGCACAGTATCGCTTGCGGAAAGCTTCTGTGTATCTGCAGGTTCCTCCTCTGCCTCTTCTCCCCCTCTTCTACTTGCAAACAAAAGGCTGGAGTTTTATTTTATTGTTCTAAATTCCTTGATTTGCTGTCATGTTCTAAGCCTTGGAAACATGTGTGGATGCAAAGAAATTTGAGTTAAACTGGCTTTCATGATCAGTCCAATTTGTATCGAAGTTGTGCTCCCTCAATAAAACTGGGCAACGGCTGGGTTCAGGTGGTTAAGCTGCTCCTGAAACAACCTCCAGGCAAATCACTGGCCCAAGGAACAACTATCCATTCTGGTTATTGGTGGTAAGTGATCATCCCACACACCTGCTTGTATTTCTGCCATTAATTCCTTAATAATCTGACAAATGGGTTAATTTGATCTCAGGGCAAGAGACATTTTATATTTTTAAAGATGAATGTCAGCCCAGAGATCATGTAGCATATTTATATGGGTATAACCCCTTCCTGAAAACGAGTCCTCATATAGACAGAGGAAGAGGAGATGAGGGAAGTGGTGCTCACCAAAGGAAAGGGTGAGAATCAGGAGCTCTCAAGTTCCACTACCTGCTGCTAAGCTGCAGGCGCTGGGGGAACAGGGGAAAGGAACCCTAGATGTGCTGAAACCTCTGCTTACAGGAACTGGAAAAGCCCCTATGTTGGGTAATCCAGGAGGCTACAAAATAAGTAAAATGTTTTCCAGTTCTGCAGTGGGTGAGACTGAACTGCACTGAAGTTGCAGTGTTGTACTTTCCACTAGAAAAGGTTCTGACAACCACAGCTCCAGCTCTCCACGTGCCCGTGTGAAATTTATTTAGTAACTGCCTGCAGCAGGCTAATTCATTCCACTGGCATAATTCCTGAAGGAAAGGTCCCCACCCCACAGCAGCACTGCCAGGGCTGCAGCACAACCCTCATCAGTCTTCAGAGAGGCCCTGGAAACTCCAAGTTTCCAGCAGCAGCGAGTGTCTCCTGGCTGGGGCTCAGGCATGCTGGTGAGGAGACGTCGACTGCTCTTGCAAAAGCTATTAAGGGGCTAAACTGAGGGATTAATTCAGTTTTCCAGAGCTACGGATCTGTCACTTTCCACTGTTACTTAATTTGCTCCACCAGGCAAAGTCAGGCTGATGAGGAGCACAGTGCTCACTTTAGCCTGCGCCTGGATGTGACCCAGACGTAGCACCAGAAACACCAGACCCCTGGCGGGGAGCACGCTGGGGTAGAACTGGAGGCAGATGAGGGCGATGGGACAATTCCCCAGCCTTTGCTGAGCCAGGATGGAGCCACAGGCTAAGAGCAACCAGCCCAACCTGCATGGAATCGTTCCTATGTGACCTGCTGCAGGTGATCCTGCTGTGAAAGCTCACTTGTCAACGTTACGCCTGAGCAGCGCTGCCTCCCCAGTCAAAACTGGAAGACAGAAAGCTCAGGGGGTTGCCAAGCTCCATGGCTATGTTGCTCCACTATGTGACATGAAAACAGCTTCTCTCCAGCAGAGACATCTAGGCTGCAGCACAGGCAGCACCTAAGCCTCAGGTTCTTATCTGAAGCAGGAAGATGCCTGTGACCCAAGCGCATTCAACAGTGCAAGTACCCTCATCTCCAAGAGCCTCCCTGGATGCAATTCAGGGACAACACTGGCAACTACATGGCAGATGATGTAACAGGGACCTCTGGCAGATCAAGCCACCCCATGGCTTTATACTCAGGGCATTCCTGCATCAGTAATACCTTCAGGCTAACATCAGTCCAGTAGATTCTGTTATCAGAGACATCGAAGTCCAGTGCAGAGGCTTCCTTGACCCCAGTAAGAGGAATAGCAACATCATTGTTATTAGTCTCAAGGGAAATCCTATGAATTGCTGCTCTGCTGGTGAAAACTAGGAAAGCTTCAGGAATGATGCAAGTCTTCAGGTCACTGAGCAGCTCCAGGCCCATGGGACACGCACACCTGGCCTCTTGGGGCGTAAAGAAGCACAGATGGCTGCAGCCGCCGTTGTTCTCTGCACATGAATTTGTTCCTTCGAAAAAACCAACAAAGCAAAACAGCAATCAGTGCTCTGTGGGCACAGGGGAGGGGAGAGGCTGAGTAGACACGTGGGTAGTTATCATTTGGGCTGTCAGTAGGGCTCTCTAAACCCAATCACTCCAAAGTGCTTCTTTCCTTTGACTCAAGGATTCTTCAGTCAGATCCTATCCCCCCTGCAGTGCAAGTAACAGCTACAGAGGAATCCTCCTAGTTCCTCCCCCCCCCCCCCCCCCCACCCNGCAGATAACTACTCGTATCTTCAGCTTGGTTACCTTTTACCTTGTCTCTTGTCTCTGTGAAAGTACCAGTTTGACCAGTGTTCGGTGACACAAAATGGTGGGAGAAGAGCTGTGTGACTGCAGCTCCTCCCTAGTTGTTTAATGTAGCTGAGAAGGTTCAGCAGCAGAAGCAGTTCCAAGATCACCAGCGTCTCACACTCACTGTTTTGTGTGAACAACCATGACCAGATGGTGAAGGACCAAAAGGCAAAGGAGTGCCTTTGCTGGAACCAAGGGTTCAGGTGCTTAAGGACTGTTACCAGAGAAAAAGTACCTCCAGGACCAGCCTCCAACAGGTTTCTTTTAAATTCCCCTTTTTAGGAGATACCTATGTCAGTATGATACTGCAACCTGCAGCTGAAGGACTTGATTATCCTTCAAGTAAAGGCTAGAAACCTATGTACCAGTAGGGTGGAATGTGACAACCTGCTTTATAGGCTTCTGTTGCAGCTCCTGTCAGTCATTTTTACTGACCAGCAAATTTGTTAGCTGCTACACACGGACCCTGGTGCTCTAAGCAGCAGACAGCTCTGGGGTGAATACACACCTCTCACGAGCTACTGCTGAAGCCAGGAGGTCCTGTGACATCCTCCTCTAGCTGCACCTTCCAGCAGTTCCAGCAGTGGGCTAACATGGAGCTCCAGCTGCTGGTCCCACGCTAAGATTTCATTTTCCTTATAAAAATCAGGGCGCAGTGGAAGCTGTGCAAAACTTACATCAGATGACACTAAGAAGTGGAAGCCCATTGTTCTGCATCCCTGTTTTTTCACAGCTTTCCAAACAAGAGCTACAGTTTTCCATTAGAATGATTCAAACATGGGAACATGGTTAGTCGCATCACAAGGTCCACGTAGAAACCACTAGAGATCCATGATTGCCCCTGCTTACCAACCACCTTGGTGACACTTGTTGCTTTAAGACCCATTAAATCTGGCAGCTGATCAATAATGATGTCTCTGCTGGCCTTTATCTTGTGAACTCTCTCAATGCTTCGCCTCTGCCAGTCAGTCCAGTAGATGTAATCTCCCAGCAGTGTGAATCCAAATATATGGGGAAGTTTATCTTCTAGGAGGGTCTTCCTCATGGTTCCATCAACATTTATAACCTGCAGGGTGCATAAGAAATAAACAGGAGAAAACAATCTTTAAGGAGGGGACAATTGCAGGGTTCAGATTGTCAATGTCCATTCATGTCTTGGTTTTGCTAGGAACCCTCCGAGCAACAGGGAATCTCCAGAGTGACCTTGACACTCAGTTGTGCGGACAGAGGCCATGAGAATTTCTTCAGGACACAAAGCCACAGAGCACATGAGGTTTTCACAAGTTTGGGGTCTTTACCGCACAAGAATGAAGATTTTCCCTCTCCCGTGATAAACAAGATCTTTCAGCTGTGGAGGATTTATTGGCTGATAGAAATCTGCATTCCTGAAACCGCAGAGATGGAACTGGAGACGGGACAAGCCCCACAAATACGTGAGTGCTACCAGTTAACCAACTCCTACCATGATGTCATGCTACCTCACCTTGCTTGGCACCAGGAAAGAGTCTGACCCTGATCAATAACCACTGTGCAAGACAGGAAACTCACATATCCACATGGAATTTGTACCGTGACCAGCATCAGGTTCAGTATCAGATTCAAACCAAACCAGAAGAGATTTTCCCAACAAAATCTCCATCTGTTACTGGGAACGTTCCACAGGTAGGTAGGTACCTGCTTGGCCAAACCAAGGCTGCCATGGCTTGTGATGAAGGCTTTAAGCAGTCTCCTCTTGGCTATGAGCTGGAATTGTTTGTTTATTGGGACTCACGATACTGAACTTGTCCCTTGCAGGTGATTAAGTTGCCTTCACCTTGCACCATTTGCACCTTGTGGACATCTGTGGTCACCTCAGGCTGTCCTAACCCCCTGTTTAACTCGCCAAGTGTTTAAGCTGTATGCATTAAAAATGTCAACTGCAGTGCACCATGTCCAACCATTCACTACCCAACAATTCTGTGGGCAGTGAAACCCAGACATTAACACAGATATTACAAGGCAGTGATGTGTAAGGCTGAAGCAGTTAGTGAGGAGCTATGACCCATGGGAAAGGAGGACTCAGGACAAGTCTGTGGAGGACCGTCTCCATGGCAGGGACTCCACAATGGAAGTGGGGATGAGTGTCAGGAGAAACAATGTGTGATGGACTGACCACAACCTTCAGTCCTGCTGGTGGGGATGAGGTAGAAAAAACTATGAGTGAAGCTGAAGTGAGGTGAGGGGTAGGTAGGTATTTTAAGATTTGTGTTTATTTCTCATTACCTGACTCTGATTTGATTGGCAAGAAATTAAATTAATCTCTCCTGGTCTGGTTAGCCCATGACGGCAACCAGTAAGTGACCTCCCTGCCTTTATCTCAACCCAAGAGTGTTTTTTTATGCTTTGTCTCCCCCATCCAGGTGAGCAGGATAGTGATAGAGTGGCTTGGTGGGCATCTGGTGTCTAGGCAATGTCACAGAATCATTAGGGATTGGAAGGGACCTCGAAAGATCATCCAGTCCAATCCCCCTGACACGGCAGCATCACCTAGACCAAGTCACACAGAAACACATCCAGGCGGGTCTTAAATGTCTCCAGAGAAGGAGACTCCACAACCACCCTGGGCAGCCTGTTCCAGGGCTCTGTCACCCTCACTGCGAAGAAGTTCCTTCTCATATTTATGTGGAACCTCCTATGTTCCAGGTTACAACCATTGCTCCTTTTCCTATCACTAGATGACACTGAGAAGAGCCTGGCTCCATCCTAATGACACCCACCCATCACATATTTATAGACATTAATGAGGTGACCCCTCAGTCTCCTCTTTTCCAAGATGAAGAGACCCAGCTCCCTCAGCCTCTCCTCATAAGGGAGGTGCTCTACCTCCTTCATCATTCTTGTTGCCCTATGCTGGACTCTCTCCAGCAGCTGCAGCTGCACATCCCTCTTGAACTGAGGAGCCCAGAACTGGACACAATACTCCAGATGTTGTCTCACCACTATCAACCAACAAACCAAACAAGAAATGAATGAATGAATGAACCAAGCAATGAATGAACCCACCAATGAGCTAACAAGTCAACGAGCCCATGAACCAGCCACACAGCAGAAGTGAGGTGAGTAGCCCTTTATTTTCCTAAGCTACACACAACAGTCGCTTTAAAACAACCCTGCAGCTCTGGTGCTGATGTCTCCACCTGGAGAAACAGGGGAAACAACTTCACGAGAACTTTCAGACTCTGAATAAGGGCTACAAGAGAAACCTCCGGATTCCTTCTGGCCAGAGACCTCCTGCTGGACACAGTTATTCTAAAATAACCCTGTCATTCTTGACTACTGAGTTTTAGGGGAGTTTTGTGTCAGGCCATCAACCTGTGATTATTCTACCATGTCACCAAGTAGCAGAGGGTGGAAACTCACGTGTTGTTCAGCTAATTAGAGTACATGGGGAGGGGGAAAAAAAAACCCCAGGCTGTATCTGCAGTTAAAAGCCAACTGGTTCTGCAATTACCTCATTATATCATGTCCAGGCAAACCCCAAACGCTCACTTCTTTACAACAGTATCAGTCCCACAGGCGATCCTGCAGGTTCATAAGTTCATCACAGATCCGCAGGTGCTGCAGCCAAAGTAGTACCACGCTCAGGAAACAAGACTCCATGTTCTTACGGCAACCAAACAGTGGGTGATGATCTAACCACCACCACATTCCCAACTGCTTTTACAGATAGGGACAGTGAAAGTGCAATCCAAGTACTAGGGCTGCTGACTCAAACACACCAGATGGGATCCGGCGACGCAGGAACACACATTAGTGAAGTCCATGTGCATCAGTGGGTGCTGAAGGTGACACCAAGCTGCTGAAGTCATAAATCCACAAGATTCAACAAGGCCAGGTGCAATGTCCTGCACCTAGATCAGGTCAATTCCCAGTACCCACACAGACTGGGAGGTGAATGAAGCTAGAGCAGCCCTGGGGAGAAGCACCTGGAGACAGCAGTGGCCATGAGCTGGCAATGTCCACTTGCAGCCCAGAAAGCCAACTGAGTCCTGAGGGCCAGAAGAGACAGAATGACCAGCAGGTCAAGGAAAGTGGTTGCCTCCTGCTCTGGTAAAACCCCTGCAGAAGTACTGAATGGGGAAAGCCCTTAAGGGGTTTTCCTTCTCTTTCAGCACAAACACATCAGAAAAGGCTTTTCTCTTCTCTGTTTGAGTGCTCCTCCTACAGCCACTGAGTGGATTTTAGAATCATAGAATCATTAGGGATTGGAAGGGACCCTGAAAGATCATTCAGCCCAATCACCCTGCCACAGCAGGATCACTTCACTGGAGAAGTTATGGAATCAGAATCACTCAGGTTGGAAGGGACCACAGGATAATCCAGTTCCAACTCCCTGGCCATGGGCAGGGACACCCCACCCTGGACCAGGCTGGCCAGAGCTTCATCCAACCTGGCCTTAAACACCTCCAAGGATGGGGCCTCCACAACCTCCCTGGGCAACCCATTCCAGGCTCTCACCACTCTCACAGTGAAGAACTTCCTCCTCACATCCAGTCTAAATCTACCCATCTCCAGCTTTGCTCCATTCCCCTTAGTCCTGTCGCTACCTGACATCCTAAAAAGCCCCTCCCCAGCCTTTCTGTAGCCCCCTCCAGATACTGGAAGGCCACAATAAGGTCACCTTGGAGCCTCCTCTTCTCCAGACTCAACAGCCCCAACTCTCTCAGTCTGGCCTCACAGGAGAGGTGCTCCAGCCCTCTGATCATCCTCGTGGCCCTCCTCTGCACTCGCTCCAGTACGTCCACATCCTTCTTGTCATAAGGGCTCCAGAACTGGACGCAGTGCTCCAGGTGGGGTCTCACCAGAGCATAGTAGAGGGGGAGAATCACGTCCCTTGACCTGCTGGCCACACTTCTCCTGATGCAGCCCAGGATCCAGTTTGCCCTCTGGGCCGCAAGTGCACACTGTTGGCTCATGTTGAGCCACTGCCAGCTCATGTCACTGCCAGATCTTGACTTGGGTCAACAGCCAACTGCCACACTGGACCTGCCATGCTTTCCATACGAAACCCTGACAGCCCCCAAAACACACTAAAAGCCCCTGATCACTCCCAAGACTTCAGTGACAAATCTCCTCATGAGGCATCGCCGAGCTCAGCTAAAATCTGCTGCAGTGCAAACGAAGTCAACATAAAACGCCTTAATGAACCGAATTCCACACCAAACCACAAACAAAGAGGACGAGGTGTGACTTCAGGCTTTGTCAGAAGCTGCTGCAGTGTATGCAGAACGATTTCACGAATATTGCCAAATGTAAGTCTCAAAAGCTCTCGGCTCTTTGAAGAAGATTAAAGTAAGACGATGCAATTAAAGCCTGCACATCGACGTCGCGTAGGCCCTCAAGTTGTATTTCAGGTGCATCTGTGAAAGCAACAAGCATTCGGCGTGTGTATAGGACGGCTTTTGATAGCACAAGAAAGAGAGCAGAGACACCCTGCTCCTATATTTAATTCATCAAGATAAAACCAAATTTATTCAATTGCTACAGACAAAGCTGTATTCAAGTGGCAACCAACACTCGGGCTGGGCTGAGGGCTGGGAACAGAGAGTAAAACAACACAACTGCTGTGTTACTGTGAAACCCATGTGGTGGGCTTGTGGGTCTGTGACTCGTCTCTTGTGCATCTATTCCTCGTCTCCTGGGGCACAGCAGAGCTACATTTGCCTTTGCTGTGAATCACAGAATCATTAGGGATTGGAAGGGACCACGAAAGATCATCCAGTCCAATCCCCTTGACAAAGCAGGATCACCTAGACCAAGTCACACAGGAACACATCCAGGTGGGTCTTAAATGTCTCCAGAGAAGGAGACTCCACAACCTCCCTGGGCAGCCTGTTCCAGTGCTCTGTCATCCTCACTGTGAAGAAGTTCCTTCTCATATTGATGTGGAATCTTCTATGTTCTAGCTTACAACCATTGCCCCTTGTCCTGTCAGGTTGCTCACAAAGGCTGTGGAATTGCTATCCCTGAAGGTATTAAAAAACCATCTGGTAACAGTCCTGGGTAAATGTCTCTAGGTGACCCTGCTTGAGGCGGACCAGACCACCTCCAGAGGTTCCTTCAAACTTCAACCACTCTGTGATTCTGTGAAGAGCTTCTAACAGTTCTCACCAGAAGACTCTATAAAGGCAACTCAAGTGAACAACACCTGGTCTTACCTGTCTGGAGAATGAACTTGTGAGACAAACAACAAGAAAAGAAAAAGGCAGAAAAATGAAAAACTCCAGAGGGCAAAAAAACCATAGAATGGTTTAGGTTAGAAGGGTTCTCAGAGATCACCCAGTCCCAACTCATCTCACATCTCACCAGAGCAGGTTGCCTAGAGCCTCATCCAACCTGGCCTTTAACACTGCCAGCAATGGAGCAGCCACAGCCTCCCTGGGCAACCTGTTCCAGTGCCTCAGCACCTTCATAGGGAGGGATTTCTTCCTAAGATATCATCTAAATCTCTCTTACTTTAGCTTGAAGCCATTCCCCCTTGTCCTATCACTGGAGTCCCTCATAAAAAGTCCCTCCCCTGCTTTCCTGTAGAGGGACTGCAAAAGCCAGCCCCAGAAAGAGGCGAGAGAAGCAGCTGTGCATAGACTGCACCACAGTCTATATTCAGCACAGCACAAGCCGTTCATTAGCATTTCCAACAGCTGAAACACAAGCACCTTTCAGCGTTGCTTTGGGATAAAAGTGAAATACACTCTTTTTTTCCCTTCTGGTCTGAAGTGGCTTACTGCCAGGCACATCTTGGCAGACCCTGGCAAGCAGAGAGCAGAATAACACTGAAACAGTACCAGAACCCAGATAACAAATAAAGTGGGCGGGCATGGCTGGCTGGGTGGCAATCAAACCTATCCTGGTCATTTTTCACTTTAAAAAAGACTGCTTCAGACTTAGAAATCTGTTGCCTCAAACGCTTGAGAAAGTCATTTGAGAGAATTCAGACAGCAGCAACTCCCTGCTGTCACTACCCTCTGTCCACCTTAGCAGCATCGAGGCTGTGTGGTAAAAGCCACATCATCAATAAAATGAATCAGGTTCCTATCATCATTACAGCTCATGGACTGATCCTACATGTGCAGCTTGTGGATCTTCTTCCAGATCACTCTCATCTGGGTGTTGCTTTAGGTCTAGTGTTGGTATCAGCACCCACCGACACTCAAGCAAATGAATCTACATATCACCAGCAAAACACCCCCTTGAACTGGGGGTAACCACCCACCACGTGCAAAGCACAGACTGACACACCACCAACCCCTCTCTTCCATGTTCTTCTCCTCTCTCAAAGAGGCATCTCTTAACTTCTCCTGGTGTTTGAGCTGGTTGAGGATCCAGCATGATGAGATCCACTCATAACACAAAAGCCACTTTGAGATCCATCCTTGAACTTTGGGGAGTCTCACACAGACACACACAACAGTCTGGCCAGGTCAGCTTCTTAATGGGCTTCTCCAAAACTGTTTGTTCCAAATGCAGTGACCCCAGGACATTTCCTTCAGCTATTGGTTCTGCCTCAGGCAAATCCAAACCCCCACTTACAAAGGAATCCAAGATAGTTGAGACTTGTTAAAAAAAATCCCTAACCCAACCACCTATGAAGATGCCAAATACAAAAGAGAATAAAGAGTTCAAAATGAAAATGAGGGAAAATACTGGTTTGTACTGATCTCCTGATTTCCCTGGGAATCACAGAATCACTACATGTCCATGCACTGCTGCTCTTATCATCACCATGTGAAGTGTCAGGAGGATGGAGCCGGGCTCTTCTCTGTGTCACCTAGTGATAGGACGAGGGGCAATGGTTGTAAGCTGGAACATAGGAGGTTCCACATCAATCTGAGAAGGAACTTCTTCCCAGTGAGGGTGACAGAGCACTGGAACAGGCTGCCCAGGGGGGTTGTGGAGTCTCCTTCACTGGAGATGTTTAAGACCCGCCTGGATGTGTTCCTGTGTGACTTGGTCTAGGTGATCCTGCTGTGTCAGGGGGATGGGACTAGATGATCTTTCGAGGTCCCTTCCAATCCCTAATGATTCTGTGAAGTGGTTAGTTACCTGCAGTGTTGACCTGGCTGCATTTTCCAGCAGCACTGCACCTGCTTTTCTCCTGGTACTTCAGATCCTACTTGTTCCAGAGAGAACTGCACTTCCACACAGCCTGTGCAGAACAGGAGCACGCGGAATGAGCTCTAACAGACTGATTGAGGGATAAATTACTTCTCGTGTTCAGTGTTGTGCTTTTGAACCTGCTTCTGTCTCATAAAGCTCAGCTAGGAGCAGCCGATGTTCTCCACGTGAGTTCCATCAGCCTGATATTTCCAGAACTTTGCTCTGCTTACAGGATATCAAAGGATTAAGGCTGCAGCTGGTCAGCTCTGCAACTTCTCTCTCACAAGCAGGAACACGATGACCTGCTTCCAAACTCCTTAAAAGGGGAAAAAGTGAAACACAAACATTCTCAGAATAATTTATGGTGACTGGTGGCTAGGCCCTAAAGCAGAGGGGTTCTACTGAATTTGCCTTACACATTTATTTTTATGTAGAGGTTGCTTATTTAATAGACTTCAGGGAACACTTACCTTCCATAAATACTTAACCCTAACCCTGAAATGCTGACCACCACGAGTGAAGGTTAAAGGGGCAGGCAGCAGCAATGAGGCTGAGCCAGCACCCATTTTAAAATCACTTTGCCTTTCCAGCTTTTGATTAACCAGGCTGGGAAATGTGAAGAAGAGTTTCAGTCTCTTCCAACACTATTTCAGAAACATACACACATATCTTATGTGTTCCTCACTTCTCTCCTCACATCTTTTTTCTTCAAAGGGATTTGTATCGTCCTGAAAGATCTCAACCCTTGCAACTTCAAGTTAGTCACCAACTGTCCACAACTACCTGAAAGGAGGCTGGAGACAGGTGGGGTCAGTCTCTTCTCACAAGGAACAAATGACAGGACAAGAGGAGATGGCCTCAAGTTGCACTAGGGGAAGGTTAGGTTGGCCATGCGAAAAAAGGTCTCATGGAAAGGGCCATCAGGCCTTGGCACAGGCAGCCCAGGGAGGGGGTTGAATCACCACCCCTGGATGTGTTTCACAGCCGTAGAGATCTGGAGCTCAGGGACAGGATTTAGCAGTAGGGTTCATAGTTGGACCCAATGAGCTTGAAGGTCTTTTCCAACCTAAACGATTCTACAATTCCATGACATGCTGTCATTATTTTTTCAAATGTACAGACTGGTGTCAGACAGAGTCCCCTCCCCGCTCCTTTAAATGTGAATCCTGAAGCACATTAGGTGCAAATCCTGCCCGCTGTGAGCTGTGAGCGAGCAAACCTCTTTTCCCTTGTCATCGGGCTCCTCACCATTCACACGAAAGATTTTGGAATGGAGCCTGAAGGTTTGATCTGAGTTACTGCAGGAGAGAGTTATTAGTGGGCAGATCACAGGGGAGAGGTGCTGTGGGGTCAGGTTTTACTGCCTGGCTTTGCAGAGGTGCCCCGCCCAGCACAAGTTGGGTTTTTTTCTCTTTTACCTGCGACCGAGTGTCTTCAGGGAATGGTGGAGATGAATGACCTTATGGGGCATATGCATAGGAATAAGAGCCCCAGCTTTATGATTTGTTTCTAATTAAATGTCATCCCCCAAAGGTACAACCATCAACCGTGTAAGTGTCTCATGATTTAACTTACTTATTATTTTAGAATGTGCTCCCCCTCCATTAATTGTAAGCATAAAGTAATTTGTATGGTCTCAAAAGGAAAGGGTTGTTCTGATTGCCCAGTGAGGTCACACACCACAGTGCTACCCCAGTCCCTGCTCTTCCTATCGCTGGGCTCCTGCTCTCTTCTGCCTGGCAGAGCAGTTGCTGTGGCCGCATGGAAAACCAAGGCAGGAAACCATCCAACCTCAAAGGTTTAGAACTTTCAGTCTGAGACATCCTCTGCCACACAGGTATTTGTGCAGGCAAACAAGAAGGTGTTGGTGTCATGAAGGGAATGAGGGGCCAGAGGCAAGGTGGGATCTGAGCAGCACTGTCTGCTGGGTTTTAAGCTGAGGTGCTCTCAGAGACATCAGCCAGGCTCCTTTCCGTTCCTAAGACATAGTCAGACAAAGCAGAGTTTGGAAAAGAGAAAGAAATTTTATCCACGTTAGTCACATGGAGAAGCAATGTTTGGAGAGATTTCATAGAATCATGGAATCGTTTAGGTTGGAAAAGCCCTTCAAGCTAATCAAGTCGAACCATGAACCCAACTGTCCCAAGGCCACTGTTTAACCCTGTCCCTGAGCTCCAGATCTGTACAACTGTGAAACACATTCAGGGATGGCGATTCAATTCGCACCCTAGTGCAGCTTCCTCTTGTGCTTTTCCTTGTGAGAAGAGACCACCCCACCCCTCTGTCTTTCAGGGAGTTGCCAAGAGTGAGAAGGTCTCCCCTCAGCTTCCTCTCCAGGCTGCAGTTCTGCAGTTCCCTCAGCCCCTCCTCAGAGCACTTGTGCTCCTGACCCTTCATAAACCTCACTGCCCTTCTCTGGACCCACTCCAGCCCCTCCATGTCCTTCTTGTAGTGAGGTGTCCAGAACTGAACACAATATTTGAGGTGGGGCCTCACCAGTGCTGGCCATACTATTTCTCATACAAGTGAGGATGTTGTTTGCCTTCCTGGCTACCTGGGCACACTGACATGTTAAGGTCACCAATACCCCCCAGGTCCTTTTCTGACGTGCAGCTTTCCAATCGCTCTTCCCCAAGTCTACAGGCTACCACGGGGCCGTTCTGATCTAAGTGCAGGACCCCACTGAACCTCATACAATTGACCGTGGCCCATCAAACCCAGCTTATCCAGATCCCTCTGCACTGCCTCCCAGCAGATCAGCATGCCTGCCCCAACACCATGTCTCTCATCAGTACCAGACAGGGCTTGTATCCAGGCTGGACACGACACTTCTGGTTCATGATGCCGTCAGTACTTCTCCTCCAAAGGCTTTGGGGGAACTCTGCCAAATCCGATCGGCGTGGACAGCAGCGAGCACAATGGGGATGTGGCTTTAGAGGCATCACCCTACTGCAGCACTTCTTGATATGACTATCCCTAAGAATACTGGGCATTACGCCGCTTTTTTAAATGAAAGCAGCTATTCTGAATTAAACAAAACTATCTCCAGCCACATTACCAGTCAACTTTCCAATATTCCTACAGGAAGCTTACAAATTAATCAGAAACACATGGCACAGCTTTATTAAAACCTGCCTGAACTTCAGACAGCAAGGAGAAATAAAGCCTAAAGGAATCACTGGTGAGCTGCCCACAGAAACACAGGGACAACCCACAACACTCCGTGAAATTCCTGAAATAAGCATTGATTTCTGAAACAGAAAAAGCCAATAATCGCAAAAATATTTGTACTTGTGATGATGGGTCTGAGCCACAAACCCATCCATTTCAAACAAAAGATGCTCTTTTGATTTGATCCTAAGTGAATTGATCCAGCCTGTGTTACAGATGATTATTTTAGCCTTGTTAAAGTAGCCACATTCTGCGTTCTCAGAATTAGAAGAGGTAAGAGGGCAAGAAAAGTGAGAAGCCACATGCAACTCACCCTCTTAGAATCACAGAATCATTAGGGATTGGAAGGGACCTCGAAAGATCATGTAGTCCAATCCCCCTGACACAGCAGCATCACCTAGACCAAGTCACACAGGAACACATCCAGGCAGGTCTTAAACATCTCCAGAAGAAGGAGACTCCAGAACCACTCTGGGCAGCCTGTTCCAGTGCTCCATCACCCTCACTGGGAAGAAGTTCCTTCTCAGGTTGATGCGGAACCTCCTATGTTCCAGCTTACAACCATTGCCCCATGTCCTATCACTAGGTGACACTGAGAAGAGCCTGGCTCCATCCTCCTGACACCCACCCATCACATATTTATCTACATTGATGAGATCACCCCTCAGTCTCCTCTTCTCCAAGCTAAAGAGACTCATCTCCCTCAGCCTCTCCTCATAAGGGAGGTGCTCCACCTCCTTCATCATCCTCATTGCATTACACTGGACTCGCTCCAGCAGCTCCACATCCCTCTTGAATGGAGGAACCCTTCCGCTGCCCTCATTGATCAACAGTCAGGGATTTATTTGGAACCATGTATTTACCAACATTTCATAGCAATCCCCAGCTCATTTAACTGTCAGGCTGGTTCCTCAGCTTCAAAAGCTTTCGTCTGGTCCTGCTTGAGTACCACTCCAGTACTGACCCCTCTTCTGTTCAGCTCCAACCCAGCCACGTCAGCCATGCCTGACCTAAGGCTTCAGGGAGGAAGCAGGACCTTGTCTCAGCACAAGGATAAAGGCCAGACAAACTCATCCTCAAACAAGGCATTAAGAGAGAAACCTATTCTCAGCTCAGAGGTCAACAGCACAACCGAAGGCTGCAGCCTGCATGTTCACAGGAGTCCAGCTGGGAATCAGATCTAGAGAAGGCTGGAAAAGACCTCAAGATCACCAAGTCCAACCGTCAACCCAACACCTCCACGGCCACTGCAACATGTGCCAAAAAGCCATGTCTACACATCTCTTCAATCTCTGCAGGGATGGGGACTCCACCACTGCCCCAGACAGCCTGTTCCAATGCTTGACCACTCTCTCATGGTGGTCAATAACAATATTAGAAATCCTAGTCGACTGGAAATCTAAGAGTAGCTTCTGTGGAAAGTTCCATAATCAGAGAGTGTTTCTTGAAAACATTCTTGTGTAGAAAGACTCAAAGAACTTCTTACCATTTTCTAGCCAAGAAAAACTCAAGTCCCATATTCAGAAAGTTTCATTTCTTCTCAAGTTAGTACCCCCAGAGATGTGTGTTAAGAGCTCCAATTCCACTTTCAGATGGGAAGAAACTGGTTTTCCTGGCTCTCGTTGCCAACAGTGCAAAACTATACGTTTCTCAGGAAAATGTCCTTCCCTCTGATTCTCCTCTTCTTTTGGGTGAAGAGCTCCAAAGGCCTGTGTGGTTGGACAGGCACCCAAGAGAACGGTTCAGGCTTTTTCTTCCCAGATAAATGCTTGGCTTCACATACTTAAGAAAAAGTGAAGCCAGAGGTAAAGTCTTGAGGTGTTCATTTACCTCTTCCAGCAAAAACCAAGGATGCAATTTTGTTCAGAAAAGCCCAAAAGCTTTAAACCACTAGAAGCCACCAGAAGAGATGGTCCAAGACCCTCTCTACAACTCATTCTCATCTCCTCCTGCACCAGCAGGTGCACTTCTGTGACTGCATGCTCAGCTACACTAGGAGTTGATTCAGCACACAACTACCATCTCTTCCAGCTCTTTCTCAGGTACGGGGCTGACTGAAGCCAAGCTCAACACTTTGGTGTGGATGTGGTTTGAAGGCTTTTGTCTCACAGCAGAAACAGCTTTAAACTGAAAGAAGGTAGAGTGAGGTCAGATTTAAGGAGGAAGTTGTGGCACAGGTTGCCCAGAGAGGCTGTGGAGTCTCCATCCTTGCAGATACTCAGAAGTCATCTGGTCCTAGGCAACCAGCTCTAGATGGCCCTGCTCGAGCACAGGGGCTGGGTATGACAACCTTCAGAGGTCCTTTCCCTCAACCATTCTGTGATTCTGCAGTTTTGCGATGCCTTTTCATTCTCAAAACCAAGGGGAGCTGGGCGCTTCCCATCCCCATTATCCACCTTCCAACTCATACCATGGAACCCCCACTGCTGTGCTCTCCAGCACATCTGGAACACATTGGGAACTGAGAACCTGCCAGCTGTGCTGGCGACTAAGAACCACAACGCTGTTAGAAACCAAGAAAATTCAATCTCCATTTGGGTGCAATTACCTTAATAAGCCTCAAACTTAACCATAACAACAGAAATATTCCCTGTGTTTCCATTTTCTTTAATTTCATTTGATTAAGAATAAAACCCAAACCCAAACCCTGCACCTTGCTAACACAGAAGTTTGAATTTTTCATTTAGATTACAACCAATTGTCTTTTAAAACTTAGTTTTACACAGATTTAGTCAAGGCTCCCTGTTCGTGTGGCTGGGCAAACCTGCGTCCCCTGTGTCAGACCAGCGGGATACGTCACACCAGGGATGTTACAGAATCACAGAGCATTAGGGATTGGAACAGCACTTGAAAGATCATCCAGTCCAATCCCCCTGCCACAGCAGGATCCCCTAGATCAAGTCGCATAGAAACATGTCCAGGTGAGTTTTAAAGGTCCAGAGAAGGAGACTCCACAACTCCTTCCAGTGCTCTGTCCCCCTCACTGATGTGGAACCTCCTACATTCTAGCTTATACCTGTTGCCCTATGTCCTATCATTAGATGCCACTGAACAGAGTCTGGCTCCATCCTCCTGACATCAGCCCTTTCCATATTTATAAACATTCATGGGGTCTCGTCTCAGTCTCCGTTTCTCTAAGGTAAAGAGACCCAGCTCCCTCAGCCTTTCCTCATCAGGGAGATGTTCCACCCCCTTCATCGTCTTTGTGGCTCTCTGCTGGACACTCACTGAGCCCCTGTAATGAAAAACCTTTAGACAGCAGTAGATCAGTACCAAAGACAAAATCAAATGTATTTCTGTAACTCTGTACTGAACAGGCTCAGGAGGCTCCTGGGATCTTTGGTTGGGATATGGCTCTGGAAGATGGAAATTCTGATGCTCCAACTGACATTCACTGCCCCTTGTCCTATCACAAGGAGCAAGTGAAAGGAGAATCACAGAACCAGTGAGGCTGGAAAAGCCCTCTGAGCTCATCCAGCCCAGCTCAGGACCTAACATCACCACATCAGTCAGAGCAGGGTACTAAGGGCCACAGCCTGTCTGTCCTTAAACCCCTCCAGGGATGGGGATTCAATCACCACTGCCCTGGCCAGTCCATTCCAGGGCCTGACCACCCTTTCTGTGAGGAAGGGCTTCCTAACATCCAACCTAATCCTCCCGTGGAAACTTCAGCCCCTGCCCTCTCATCCTGTTGCTGGTTACCTGGGAGAAGAGCCTGACCCCCATCTGGAGGAAGATCTCCCCTGAGTCTCCTCCAGGTAATGTGTCTATTTCACATTAATTTTAAGAAAACACTTGCGCACTCTTGAGTTTACCCCTCCTAGAGCTTGTGGTTAATGAAAACAAGTGACTTCACTGCCCTGAGACGTCACCTGTTGAGAAAATGCAGGACTGGGCTGAGGGAAGCTCCCTAACACAAAGCTGTGGTGTCACCGGCTCCCAGTGCCCCGTTCACTGGGCTTATTCCCCAAGTCTGTGTCACCTCCCTTTTGCAAATGCTCACAGGAAAGGTAAGAGAGGTTCTTCCCCAAGAGAGACCTTTGTCACAAGGGAACAAAAGAAGAGGTCCCAGCAGAGGCTGGTACTGTGCTGGTCAAAGCGCCGAGGAGTGAGCATCAGAGCTCCTTAGCTGGGTCATTTACTCAAGGATCATTCTTCCTGGACGTAGCACAGCTGATATTCTACTCATTCCTTCCAGCAACCCAAAACCAGAGCAGCTCATAAAAAGGCCAGACAGTCTGTTTTAGCCAACTTCTGCCTTTTCACTGCACAAATCTGAAAAAGCACAGCAGCAGCTATCCTCAACCAGACACTGTGCTGTCTTCAGATTCCAGAGGTATAAATCATCCCTCCAGCCTCTCCTGCAGGGGTCACATCCAGCTCAGAGAATGTTGGCCAAGGTGCATCTTGCAGGGAACATGTCACCTGCAGGGCTACAAGGCTCCCAGCATCAGCTCAACTACAGTGAAGGAGCTGAGGAGACCCTTTACCAGAGATGTCTGGCAAGTCCACGTGGTAGCAATCACTCCGTTAGCAACCCCAGCAACTGCCAAGGTTTTTTGTCTTCATGATAATCCCCACCGAGTTTTCAGGGCTGCAAAAAGACCTGGTTTCAGTTTTCATTGACATAAATATTCAACTACTAAAGTTAGATTTAAACTTTGGCTTGAAGCACAGGGCCCCAACATGTGTGAAGCATTCTGCCCTGTTCCAAATCCGGCTGCTGCTCCAGCCCCAGCAATTCTGTTGATTGAAATCCCCACATGGAGCTTCTGTCTCAGAATCACAGAATCATTTAAGTTGGAAAAGACCTCCAAGTTCATTGAGGTTAACCATGAACCCAACTGCCCCAAGGCTGCTGCTAAACTCTGTGCCTGAGCTCCAGATCTGCACAACTGTGAAACCTGGCCAGGGATGGCTATGTAAGCCCATCCCTGGGCAGCCTGTGCAAAGGCCTGATGGCCCTTTCCAGGGAGAAGTTTTTCCTAATGGCCAACCTACTGAGAGACCTTCTTGCTGCCTACAACTACCTGAAAGGAGGTTGGAGACAAGAGTGGACTGGTCTCTCCTCACAAGTAAAGAATGACAGGACAAGAGGGAACAGCCTCATGTTGCCCCAGAGGAAGTTCGGGTTGGACTCGAGGAAAAATGGGATTAAACAACTCATCTTGTTAGCAGGGCAAAGCGGAGGGAAGGGAAGGGCAGTACGGAACGGAGTTGGAACACAGCCAACATGGAGCACTTATTAAAGATCCCTGCAGACACGAGCTCGGTCGCCAAACGCACCCACAGTGATAACACACTGCTTCCTCCAAATCCCACCCACTCTTCTACAAGTGCCTGGAGACTCTCAAACCTTCTGTTTCACCGCATTGGAGGAAGAAATGGGATGGTGGGGTGGGATGACTCCTTCCTTTTTGCCTGCTACTGGCCACCTGCAAGACTGAGCTAGTCTCTCTGCTTCCCTTTTGTTCCGTCTGTTTAGCTTTGGGGCTTGGTGGGCGGCTGCCTGGGTGCAGTGTTTAGTTTGTTTGTTTATTTGGGGTTTTTTGCAATTTATATTTGGCTTTTTACTTAAATCCTCAGCTCTTGAAGAGACACTGATTGGGTGGGAATCTTGGCTTCAGGTCTAACTGAAATGTTTCAAGCGTTCAGGGTTTCTGAGAAATTTAAGAAATTCAACACGAACCCCTGAGAGGCTTTAAAAGGGCAAAAGGAAAGTTATTTAAGAAATCAAAAGTCATTTTAAGTCCCCATTTTTAAGCAGGTCTTTAGGGAGAAGAGCTGTTTCATGCCTGGGGCAATGGGACAAACCCACTGGCTGGGTTTAGCAACACTGGAACAGCCACACACTGCGATTCCAGACTGCAGCTGGCAGCAGCAGCGTTCAGTCTTTATCAGGAATCAAAAAAATAACCTGCACTCCAGCCCATCAGGAATCATCTGACGAAAACACACTCTGAGTAAGGGCTGAGGATCTGGATCCATCCAAATGTTGGTGCCCACAGCCATCCCTGCAGCCAAATGTGAGTGCTTCTATTACATTCCCTGAAATCCAGTTTCCTGCTGGAAGATTCAAAACCATGAACAACCCACCCATGGGTAAATTGGTTGCAAGTTCTTTACTTCTCTAGCCAAAACTTCCTGGTGATGTCTAATGAGATTTAACATACTTGGTGTCTCGCTGCCTAATTAGGTTGGTGCAGGCTACTCCCCCTGTCCCTCCCTTACTGCAGTAGGGACTTTCATCGCCCCTAGCTACACAAGTGGGGCTGCTACTGCCAAATACTTGGGAGATGCTGCTAATGGCTTCACTTGAACTGCACATCCCTGTGTGTGAGTGGGGAGGAGTGGGGCTGTGTGTTCCAGTCCACGTGGTGACGGCTTTGATGTTGTCTGTAGGGGAGAGTATGTTTCTGTTTACACATATCAGGACTGCTATAGGAATTCGTGCTTCCCCAAGGATTAGAATTCCACTTCCAAACACACACAGCTGATAGTCAGAAGGAGGAGGAGGCTGATGAGAGGTCACTTTTCTACTCACCAAGGGCAGTGCCTGGCCTCTTTCCATGCAGGGATCCAAGTGCTTTGCACAGAGGTCCATGGGTTCTCCTTCCCTCACGCACGAGGAATCTTGGCCAGGCACTGCTCATGTGGCTGTAGAGTCACACAAAGAGTTAACGCACCTTCCCACTGCAGCTTCCACCCTGACACTGCCACCCATGTGTGTGTGGGAAAAGCACACAGGAACTATCAAAAACACAGATCCAGATTTTTCATACCCTTGGCAGAGGGTTTGTGCTGGAACCAGGGCTTACAACTCAGGGCCACTTCAGCTCTTGCTGAGCAGCGCTTACACACAGTCAGAGCTTCTCTGCTCCTCACCCCAGCAGCCACTGGGCTGGGGGAGCTCAAGGAGCTGGAGGGGACCCAGCTGGGACAGCTGACCTCAGCTGACCAAAGGGACATCCCGCACCATATTACATCCTGCTCATCAGATACTGGTGAGAAGAAGGAAGGGGGCATATGTCCAGAATGATGATGTTTTCTCTCTCTCAGCCTTGTTAGGATGGAGTCCAGCTCTCCTGGAGACGCTGTCCTCCATCTGCTACGGGAAGTAAGGAGTGAACTCCTGGTTCTCCTTTGCTCTGTCGGTGTCTTTTCCTTTACCAGCCAAACTGCCTTCACCTCAACCCATGAGTTTCCTCTTTTACCCTTCCCATTCTCCCCCTCATCTCACTGGGACTGAACGACTGTTTGGGGTTAAACTACAACACCACTGACATCAGGCATCTATGCCAGAGGGTGGAATGGGATTGCACCTCTAGAGAGAAAAAAATGGCACCTCCATGCTCATCACTGAGGTCACGTAGTTAGTACTCAAGAGGGAAACGGCTGTTTGGGGTGAGAAACGGCTCCGTGGTTAGATGAAGTTTGTGGTGCAAGCTCAAGTCCATGGAAATGGAGCCCTGAGCACCAGGGTTTACTGTACTTGGAAAATCTTGCCAGAGGGGTTTTGGCCTCCCAGCTGTCACCCTAAGAGGGCTACTGGGGCCTCTTCTCATCTCAGTTTCACAAGTTCCTCTTAACCTGCTTTGAACATTTCACTTTAACATGACGATCTTGGAGAATCACAATACTGGAGTCCCTGAAACAGAAAACATTTCCAGAGCAAACTGTAGACTCTGCAGTTTCCTTTCAGCATGAACCTTCTGCTTGGGGAACATCTTGGCCTCTTCGTATATATTCAGTCTTTTGTTCTGACTGAGATGATGGAGTAGAGCACCTCTCTTATGAGGAGAGGCTGAGGGAGCTGGGTCTCTTTAGCTTGGAGAAGAGGAGACTGAGGGGTGACCTCATGAATGTCTATAAATATATGAAGGGTGGGTGCAGGAGGATGGAGTCAGCCTCTTCTCAGTGTCATCTAGTGATAGGACAAAGGGCAATGGGTGTAACCTGGAACATAGGAGGTTCCACATCAATATGAGAAGGAACTTCTTCCCAGTGAGGGTGACAGAGCACTGGAAGGGGTTGCCCAAAGAGGTCACTGAGTCTCCTTCTCTGGAGATGTTTAAAACCTGGATGTGTTCCTGTGTGACTTGGTCTAGGTGATCCCAGTGTGGCAGGGGGATTGGGCTGGAGGACGTTTTGAGGTCCCTTCCAATCCCTAATGTTCTGTGATTCTGCTGTTTATGATCAGTGTAGTGTGCTGGTGGGAAGAAGTGATAAGGCTGAAAGTGCAGGGGATGCAGCCCCTGCAGATCTGGTAGGGAAGGCATTTTTGAAAACTGTTCAGAATCTCCTGAAAGCAGTTGGATTCACTGCAGAACTACAGAAGGAAGAGGGTTCATGGAGAACCTGGCTGCTCCTGGCCACCAGCCCTGCACCTTTCACTTTCAGGTGTGTGAGAGGACTGGATAGTTTCTTGTGCCCATGTTCTAAGCACTCTTGAGACACATACTCCAGCTGAATAAATCTCCCAGTAGTGCTGCTGGTCAGGACGACACTGGATCTTTCTCCTGTAACCCAAATGAGCAGAACAAGGTGTGCCTGAGCGTCAGTGAAGCAGAGACAGCTGGACACCCAGCCAGCCTGGTGTGCCTGGCACTGTCATACTCTCTCACCTGCCTCAGGGAATGGCTTAGGGCCATGTCTGAGCCTCAGCTGCCAGCTCCCTGCCAGGTCAGGGCACCAAGATGCCGCATAAAACCCTGAGTGACAGCAGAGCCACGGAGGACCAGCTCCCCTGATTTTATTAAACAAGGCTGAAAACGAGAGTGAGCAATCTAAAATTATTCATCGTTCATTTCCTGCTCCAAGTCCCTGGGCTGATAGGAGCCCATTTGTGACTGCCATCCTGTGCAGCGGCTGGGACTGCGAGCTGGCTTCGAGGAGGAAGAGGCAGCCACTAGGACTACAAAAATATCAGCTTCCTGTTTAAATCTGGGACTGTTATTTAGACCCAAGGCTTCTCTGGAGAGAGGGAAGGTTGCTGTGTTTGTATGTATTAGGGACCAGGCAGTTTCCTGACTGGGCTCACAGTATTTATGTTGGTCAACCTTATCCAGATTGCGAGTAAAAATCTAACTCATTCATGCCAAGGCTGCCTGCAGTCAATTTGTTCAGCACATCCACTCCGGTTCCCTTTTTAAAAGGATTGGCCATTCCCACATGAAAAATAATTCAAACTTTTGGGAACGCCTGGACCATGCAGCTGCTCTGCAGTAAACTCTGAGATCCTCAAAGGAAGTTCCTCTCAAAGAGGAAGCTGAAGCTGATCTGATCAGAAATAGGAGGATTCCCATGACCTTCCCCTGCCCGTCTCTCAGTGCTGCTGTGTCCAGTGTTACATACCGTTCCCGGACAACATCCAGTTCCAACTGAATGCTCAA
Source organism: Rhinopomastus cyanomelas (assembly GCA_013400115.1). Classification (NCBI taxonomy): domain Eukaryota; kingdom Metazoa; phylum Chordata; class Aves; order Bucerotiformes; family Rhinopomastidae; genus Rhinopomastus; species Rhinopomastus cyanomelas. Next base: position 104,584 of record VXBP01010090.1, read on the forward strand.
TGTGAGGGACTCTGCTCTACCCTCAACCATCGGGTACTGCCCACTCGGGGGGTTCTCCAAGGAACTGTCAAAAGCAGCTGCAACATGGAGAAAAAAGCACTTGCAATAAAACAGGGTGAAAACTTTCTGCCACTTCTTTGGGAAGGTCTCAGAGCGAGAACCTGACAAGCCACTTTGGCCAAAGCAGAAGGTATCTAAGGACCTACGATACACTACTGTGATACTGTGACCTATTGAAATGAATTTCCTTTCGCTCTTTGCTAGGGTCTCTAACAGAGATGCTCAATCCATTTACTCCAGGGCACCAGGGCTGAAGGCTGCAGCTCTCAGGCTGATTCACCACTGCTCAAGAACTCAAAGGGCAAAGATCTGGATGTTATTAGAATCAGCTGCCTGAGCCCTCTTTGCTGATGTAAACCTGTAGATGTTAATGCAGCACCTAGCTGCACAGGATCTCTTCACTCTCCCTGCCTCTCCTCCAAATGCTTGTTTCAGCACAGAAAACCTGAAATCTAAAGTGCACTTGGATCCAGTTTAATCTGGAAAGCCAGACATTCTCTAAGGCGCTCCAGTATTCATTCAGAGCAGAAAGGCTCCTCTTGGAGACCGGACATGTTTAAGAACCAGATCTCCTCTTGGAGATCTGACGTGCTTAAGAACCTAAGTCTGCTGCTCTGACCCCAAACAATTGGGGTTTTACTATCAGTCTGCAGCAGCAAATTATCCTTGATGTCAGCCCAGCATTCCCCTCCCAAACCTCAACCCTCACTGGCAATCTCTTCCCTTTGGAGAACTCGCTGTGTCTGTGCAGCTCCTTTCACTAGATGAAAACAACTGGGATATTCTCCAACAAAGCCACCTTGACAAAGCTGTCCTGTGCTGCTGGCTGCCCCAGTACAAACCCAGTCCAAACTTTCAAAAGCCAGGAAATGGGTAACAAAGGCACAAGCTGATGCAACTGTTACGTCAGCATTGCAGCACCAGCAACAGGTTAATGAGAGCTAGGAGAATGAAAGGAAAAAAGGGAAGCAGATCCTTTCCCTCTCAGAAGATAATAAAAGCATGGATGACAAGCTCTCAATTATGCAAGAGTGGCATCAAGTGCAGTGGCTCTGTGGAACAAGCTGGATTCCTTCTCCCTGTCAACTGTCTCCTCAGCAGGAAGAAGAAAGTGACAGACAAGGCAGAACTGTCGTGGAGGGGTCAAGTCTCACTGAAAGGAGATCCTATTAGTGCACAACACCATACCAAGTCTCCAGTCCCACATTCCAGAACGCCAGCAATGCAAAGTGTCAGAGACAAGATGATGTCCCTTTTGTTGCCCAGATGGCCATGCCATGAGACAGCAGCACTCCACAGAGACATGCTCTGAACATCTCCAGTTCCTGGCACCAGTAACTTTGCATTTCAGTAGCATCTCACAGAGCTTCAATCAGTACATTATCAACAAGCTGAAGAACACCAACCTTCCTGCACTACACAGGTGCGTGACACTGGAACACCCAGCCCAAGGTCCTGTAGCAGAAGTCAGTACCAGTAAAATGTACTTTTGTCCCCTGGGTATCGTCTTGGTACAAGAAGACTCCCCCAGCAGAGCCCTGCTGGAAACACCCACTAGGAGAGGAACATCTGGCACAGGAGGAAGGAGTGACTGGTGCTCTTTGGATGACATAAGCACCTGAGCAAATGACCTTCTCAGCCTTAGCTCAGGCTGAGGGCTGAGAAGGACTTCTTCCAAGCTCCCAAACCTCTTAGACCTCACCTAAGTCCCAAACCCAACCACCTCCAGGCATTTCCCTTAACTGAAGCACGTCTCATTTAGTCACCTGTCCCATGCCAGGCAGTGATGCTATACTACAAGAGCTCTTCAAATTGCTAGAAGCAGATGTTGCAAACATGAATCCTTTTCCAAAAGAAACACACTGATTCTCACTGCCTCTCAGGATGTCCTTGAGAAGTTGCTGCAAAATACACTGTCCTCCACAGGGCGCAAACCCAAGGCTGGGCCTTACTAAACCTCTTTTGGGCCATCAGAACCAAACACACCTCACAAAACCAAAGCCAGACATTTTGGAAGAACCTTCTACTCTGGAAGAGCCCTCAGCAGGGCCAGGAATGCCAGATTCCCTGTGGAATGTGCATTAATTGTTCCTCCTTCTTGTGCCCAAGGTTTCCAAATCGCTGAGGCAGTGTCACAGCTTAGGCTGGGCTTTGCCACTTCAGAGCAGGATTTCAGCAGGGCAGGTGGATCCCTTGGATCCGTTTGGAACAGCACAATCAGTATCTACAAAGAAGAGCACAGCTTCAGGAGTAACCTCCAGCCTACACCTCAACTCCCAGGCACAATTCCCAGCTGCAGGGATTTCTACAGGCTGCTGCAGGTAGGGGCAAGGTGGAAGGTGAAAATTTGCAGTGGCTGACAGGATTGGGTTGGGAGTTGTGCAAAAAACCCTGAGCAATTCTCTCTGTGATGCTCAGGATGGATGTGTCACCTGCACTTCACTGAAGAAATGGCAGTTGTGTGTCTTCAACCCAGGCCCTGCTTGGTGTTGCTACATGCTGGTAACCCAGGGGACTACCATTTCCTTACGGGAAGAGTGGCCAAGCACTGGAACAGGCTGTCCCCATCCTGGGAGAGGTTCAAAATCCATGAAGATGTGGTACTTTGGGCCGCAGTTCAGTGTCATGGTGGGTGGGGTTGGGTTGATGGATGGACTTGATGATCGTGGAGCTGGGATCAAGAGAAGGAAATTACCAACTCCAATAGATTTCTCTACAAAAACAGATTACTCCTGTGTCCAAAAAACCTATTTAAGGTGACGTTAAGTTTGAAGCTAAGCAAACCAGTTTATGGAACTAAGAAATTAAATATGGTAGAAAGCATCCTGTCCTCAGCCTCCTTGGTGACCTCTTAAAATGCACTTTCCTGGGTGCAGAACACACTTCTTTTAGTACAGCCTGGAATGGGTTGCCCAGGGAGGTGGTTGGGGCCCCATCCCTGGAGGTGTTTAAGGCCAGGCTGGATGGGGCTCTGGCCAGACTGGTCTAGGGTGGAGTGTCCCTGCCCATGGTTGGGGGTTGGAAGTGGATGATCAGGTGGTCCCTTCCAACCCTGAGTGATTCAGATTCTATAACTTCTCCAGTGAAGAAATCCTGCTGTGGCAGGGGGATTGGATTAGATGATCTTTCGGGGTCCCTTCCAATCCCTAATGATTCTACGATTCTACTTTTTTCCCCCCTTTTATCATCATCAACCTCACATCACTCCCTTAATTCCCTGCCTATTCAATGTTGATCTTGTTTCCATGCCAGCACCGCTACAGACCAAGCTTAAAACAGTGAAGGTAGGTAACTGCCCACCTTCTAATTCCTCTGTTAAACAAACCAACCCATGAGCCATGCAAGTGGGAACCCATTCGCAACAGGAAGAGCCATGCAAGGAATTTGTGGAACTGTTGTTGAAAAGCTGGGAGCAGGGAAGACCCTCTGACAAAGGGTCTTTTCTGCTTTTGTGAAGGCAGAAGAATACGTGAAACAGAAGGGCTGAGACAATTAGAAGCATCTTTCAAAATAACCCCACAAACCTAAGAGGAAAAACGGGGAAGGAGGTTGGGGAGAAAGAGGAAAAATATTTTAAAGGGGAAAATTTAAAAAAAAAAGGAAGAAAAAAGAGGAAAAGGCTAGCTGTGCAGCTAGAGAGCTGGGATTTGAGTGCTGCCAGCTCACCAACCCCACACACGTTTTCCATGCTCCTTGTCTTTACTCCTCCAGTCTCTCTGGTAAGGGGAGGCAGAAGAGAAACATTCACACTGAACTTGATTAGGTGCCCAACGTGGGAGATTTATAAGCATTTCTGATCAGCCACATCAGCCAAATAAAGTCTCTGCAGAACCACGATGGTAAGTTACTGATGATCGGACCGGCGGCAACATCACAGGCACCTTGGGAGGATGGGACACTGAATTATACAAATCAATCACAATTCCCATTCTGTTCCCCAAGCACTAAATAAAACCAATAAAGAAAAAGAAAACCCCAAAGCCGAACCACACAAACCTGAGCGCNGGGGAAAAAAGAAAAGAAGGGGGAAAAAAGAAAAGAAGGGGGAAAAAGAAAAGAATGGGGAAAAAGAAAAGAAGGGGGAAAAAAGAAGAGAAGGGAGAAAAAAGAGAAGAAGGGGAAAAAGAAGAGAAGGGGGCAAAAGAAGAGAAGGGGGCAAAAGAAGAGAAGGGGGCAAAAGAAGAGAAGGGGGACAAAAGAAGAGAAGGGGGGCAAAAGAAGAGAAGGGGGGACAGAGGGTCAGAGAGAAGTGGCCATGGGACACGCAGCAGAAGCACTTTTTTCCTTCCTCAACTCCTCCTTTATGAAGCCAGTGCTGGAGGGTGTGGAAAGGGGTTGTTCTGGAAGGCAGTCAGTGAGTGCTGCCCGGCCAGGCGCTTTCACCCGTCAGCGCTGAATAGCGGCTGCCCCGCGATTGAAGCGAGCTGGGGGGAAGGAGGAGCAGGAGCAAGGGGTGAGAGCATTTCAATGAGTTGGCTTTGAAGGACCCTTGTGAATGAGAGAGAGACAGAAAACACTTGTCAAATGCAAGTTCNTTAAGTTTGAAGCTAAGCAAACCAGTTTATGGAACTAAGAAATTAAATATGGTAGAAAGCATCCTGTCCTCAGCCTCCTTGGTGACCTCTTAAAATGCACTTTCCTGGGTGCAGAACACACTTCTTTTAGTACAGCCTGGAATGGGTTGCCCAGGGAGGTGGTTGGGGCCCCATCCCTGGAGGTGTTTAAGGCCAGGCTGGATGGGGCTCTGGCCAGACTGGTCTAGGGTGGAGTGTCCCTGCCCATGGTTGGGGGTTGGAAGTGGATGATCAGGTGGTCCCTTCCAACCCTGAGTGATTCAGATTCTATAACTTCTCCAGTGAAGAAATCCTGCTGTGGCAGGGGGATTGGATTAGATGATCTTTCGGGGTCCCTTCCAATCCCTAATGATTCTACGATTCTACTTTTTTCCCCCCTTTTATCATCATCAACCTCACATCACTCCCTTAATTCCCTGCCTATTCAATGTTGATCTTGTTTCCATGCCAGCACCGCTACAGACCAAGCTTAAAACAGTGAAGGTAGGTAACTGCCCACCTTCTAATTCCTCTGTTAAACAAACCAACCCATGAGCCATGCAAGTGGGAACCCATTCGCAACAGGAAGAGCCATGCAAGGAATTTGTGGAACTGTTGTTGAAAAGCTGGGAGCAGGGAAGACCCTCTGACAAAGGGTCTTTTCTGCTTTTGTGAAGGCAGAAGAATACGTGAAACAGAAGGGCTGAGACAATTAGAAGCATCTTTCAAAATAACCCCACAAACCTAAGAGGAAAAACGGGGAAGGAGGTTGGGGAGAAAGAGGAAAAATATTTTAAAGGGGAAAATTTAAAAAAAAAAGGAAGAAAAAAGAGGAAAAGGCTAGCTGTGCAGCTAGAGAGCTGGGATTTGAGTGCTGCCAGCTCACCAACCCCACACACGTTTTCCATGCTCCTTGTCTTTACTCCTCCAGTCTCTCTGGTAAGGGGAGGCAGAAGAGAAACATTCACACTGAACTTGATTAGGTGCCCAACGTGGGAGATTTATAAGCATTTCTGATCAGCCACATCAGCCAAATAAAGTCTCTGCAGAACCACGATGGTAAGTTACTGATGATCGGACCGGCGGCAACATCACAGGCACCTTGGGAGGATGGGACACTGAATTATACAAATCAATCACAATTCCCATTCTGTTCCCCAAGCACTAAATAAAACCAATAAAGAAAAAGAAAACCCCAAAGCCGAACCACACAAACCTGAGCGCTGCTAATTTAGCCTCCTCACCAAAGAATGAGTCCCAGATAAAAAGGAGCCGATGGCTGGCCCTGAGCCAGAAGAAAGCTCTGAGGCAGCAATTGCCCAAAACAGTGTTTGCCCTGCGCTCAGAAATTTGGGGGTTATTTATTTATTGTTTTCCCCAGGCAGCTCTGTAGGGCCAAGGGAGGGGCAATATCTGGCCTCGCAGTGAAGAATGTAAATTAACGATGGAGGATGGTGCCGTCTAAAAGGAGAAATAAATTAGAGATTAAGACCTTTTGATGCAAGCGGCGAGGGGAAGGATTCCTTGAGCCATTCAATGGAGCCTGAGGAACAAGGTTCCTTTCAAAAAGTCACCCTTGAGCTGGGAAGGGCCCTGCTTTGCAGGGAGCCTGAACCCAGGAATACGCTGCTCCCGCCTGCTATTTATAGTCAGTCAGGCAGTGAATAGTCTCATTCCAAATGCCACAAGGCGTGCTCACAGCCTTTTCTTCCAGAGACCTGATTTGTGTGGCATTTCAAAAAGTCTAGTCTGATGAGGGGGAAAAAAAAGAAAAATAGAAAGAAGAATAAATAAAAGAATAAAAGAAGGGGGGAAAAAGAAAAGAAGGGGGAAAAAAGAAAAGAAGGGGGAAAAAAGAAAAGAAGGGGGAAAAAGAAAAGAATGGGGAAAAAGAAAAGAAGGGGGAAAAAAGAAGAGAAGGGAGAAAAAAGAGAAGAAGGGGAAAAAGAAGAGAAGGGGGCAAAAGAAGAGAAGGGGGCAAAAGAAGAGAAGGGGGACAAAAGAAGAGAAGGGGGGCAAAAGAAGAGAAGGGGGGACAGAGGGTCAGAGAGAAGTGGCCATGGGACACGCAGCAGAAGCACTTTTTTCCTTCCTCAACTCCTCCTTTATGAAGCCAGTGCTGGAGGGTGTGGAAAGGGGTTGTTCTGGAAGGCAGTCAGTGAGTGCTGCCCGGCCAGGCGCTTTCACCCGTCAGCGCTGAATAGCGGCTGCCCCGCGATTGAAGCGAGCTGGGGGGAAGGAGGAGCAGGAGCAAGGGGTGAGAGCATTTCAATGAGTTGGCTTTGAAGGACCCTTGTGAATGAGAGAGAGACAGAAAACACTTGTCAAATGCAAGTTCAAGTGAAAGCCACTTGTGCCAATGGAGTGTGCAGATGGCTGTGGGGGTTCCGCTGAACCCTAACTGGGCCTCTATTCTGTCTTTATTGCTCACAGAAAGGCCAGGGTCACCTTAGGTTTAGAATGAGTTCCCATCCTTTCCCACAGAATGACTCTGGTCAATCAAGCCAAGCAAAGCAAGTCTTCCTTTGAGTGACTGCTATCCTATCGGCACGACCAAGGCCTCGCAGAAAGGCTAAACAGACACAAAAAAGCCTTTGCTCTCATCTACACATCCCCGACACTTCCCAGACTGATTTCCCACCATTGCAGGAGGCCTTGGGAGAAGCAGGGCTGCCCGCTGCTGCCTCTCATGGAGCTCTCTTGGGTTTCTTTATTGTGACGGCTGGATAGGAGGAGTCTGAAAACAGTCCAGGCAGCCCTCAGCACTTCACTCATAGGACACGGCACATGTAACAGGTCCTGCACCTCTGTTTTCAGACATGGGAACCCCACCAGGCAGTCACCTCAGGTCTCCTGTTTCTAGCAGGTCGACAGTCACAAGCAGAAGCTGCAGGAGTTTATGCTGATGGGCACGTGTGGTACAACCACCTGCCCTCTCAGCACTGCTCAAGAGAGCCCAGCTGGTGCTTTCACAGAGCCACAGAACATCAGGGATTGGAAGGGACCTTGAAAGATCATCTAGTCCAATCCCCCTACCTCAGCAGGATGACCTAGACCAAGTCGCACAAGAACATGTGCAGGAGGTTTTACAAGTCTCACAACCCCCTAGGCAGCCCCTTCCAGTGCTCCGTCACCCTCACTGGGAAGAAGTTCCTTCTGATTTTTACATGGAGCCTCGTGTGTTCCAGCTGACACCCATTGCCCCTTGCCCTATCACCAGATGACATTGAGAAGAGCATGGCTCCATCCTCCTGACACCCACCCCTCACATATTTATCAATATTAATGATCTTGATTAATGAACTAACCCCTCAGTCTTCTCTTCTCCAAGTTAAAGAGACCCAGCTCCCTCAGCCTCTCCTCATCAGGGAAGTGTTCTACTTCCTTCATCTTTGTTGCTCTGTGCTGGACTCTCTCCAGCAGCTCTGTGTCCTTGAAGTGAGGGGCCCAGAACTGAACACAAGACTCCAGATGTGGTCTCAGCAGGGCAGAGTAGAGGGGGAGAAGAACCTCTCTCGATCTGCTAACCACACCCATTCTGATCCACCCCAGATGCCACTGGCCTTCTTGGCCGCAAGGGCACACTGCTGGCTCACGGTCATCCTGCTGGCCACCAGGACCCCCAGGTCCCTTTCTCCTACACTGCTCTCCAACAGCTCAGTTTCCAACCTATACTGGTACCTGGGGTTATTCTTGCCCAGATGCCAGACTCTACACTTGCCCTTGTTAGATTTCATTAAATTTCTCCCTGCCCAGCTCTCCAGCCTGTCCAGGACTCGCTGAATGGCAGCACAGTCTGCAGGGGTGTCAACCACTCCTGCCAGCTTTGTGTTATCAGCAAATGTGCTGACAGTGCACTCTAATCCCTCATCCAAGTTATCAATCAGTAGATTGAATTGTACTGGTTCAACTACCAACCCCTGGGGACTCCACTAGATACAGGCCTCCAACTAGACTGTCCCATTGACCACTACTCTGTGACTTCTGTCCTGCAGCCAGTTCACAATCCACCTTGTTACTCTATCCACCTGGTTATGCCCTCATCAAAGGCTGTCAGGTTGGTCAGGCATGACTTCCTTTGGTGAAGCCATGCTGACTGTCTCTAATGACCCTTCTGTCCTTGATGTGCCTGGAGATAGTGTCAAGGATAAATTGTTCCATCACCTTTCCTGGGATGGAGATGAGGCTAACAGGTCTACAGTTACCTGGGTCCTCCTTCTTACCCTTTCTGAAGACTGGAGTCACATTTGCTATCCTCCAGTCCCCAGGTACCTCTCCTGATCCCCATGACTTAGCAAAGATGATGGAGAGTGGCCTAGCCATGACTTCTGCCATCTCCCTTAGCACTGGCGGGGGCATTCCATCTGGGCCCATGGATTTATGTCCATCCAGTTTGCTCAACTGATCCCTAACCCAGTCCTCATCAACCAGGGCAAGCTCCTCTTTTGCCTCAGCTTCCTCTGGGGCCTCAGTAGTCTGGGGCTTGATATCTAGACAGCCCTCAGAAGTACAGACAGAGGCAAAGAAAGTGTTGAGTATCTCTGCCTTCTCTGCATCCTCTGTCTCCAGGGCACCCACCTCATTCAGCAGGGGGCCCACATTGCCTCCAGTTTTATTTTTACCTGCAATGTATTTGAAGAAGCCCTTTCTGTTGCCCTTGACCTCTCTTGCAAGGTTTAATTCCAAGGAGGCCTTGGCTTTCCTAGTTGCCTCCCTACATCCTCTGAGTAGAGCCTTATAATCATCCCAAGTGGCCATCCCCTCCTTCCCTGACCTATAGACCTTCTTCTTCCTCTTCAGTTTGCCCAGCAGCTCCCTGTTTGATTCTGCTGGGTATTCTGCTCCTGCCACATGAGACCTTGAACCCCACCATCTCATGGTCACTGCAACCGAGGCTGCCCTCAACCTTTACTTTCTGTGGTGCCAGAAAATGCCATCACCACGGGAGAACCCTTACAAAACCCAATGAAGCAGAAACAGGTGTCTAGAATTTGTGTTTGTGGCCAAAAACTCTGTATTCTGTATGTGGAAAGGTCATACCTGAGGTCACTGAATAGCAGGAAGGGTGCAGTGTCCTCCCCAGAGGGTTCCAAAGATTCCATGAGTTCCAGACACTGAAAGGTCAAGTATCTCCAACACTTTCAATAGGAAAATAAGGGCAGGGGAAGGTTAGAAAGAGTAGTCAGACACTGGAACAAGCTGCCCAGGGACGGGGTCAAATCATCGTCTCTGAATGTGTTTAAAGGTGGTTTAGATGGGGGGGGGGGGAAATCTTGTTTCGTGGTGACATTTGTAGAGTAGGGTTGACAGTTGGACTCGATGATCCCAAGGGTCTTTTCCAACCTGAATGATTCTGTGAGACCATGGTATTGCCCCAGTGAAAAGTTAATTCCCAAATCACCGTACCAATACAGACACAGCTGAACCCAAAGCCCCAGAGCACAAGCCTCCCTCACCACTGCCCTAAGCCAAACCCAATGGCATCACACATCGCCTTTCCTCCAGGTCAGAGGCAACACTCAGTTCTTGCAAGAGAACAGGATAAAGTAGGAACACAGAAGCAAAAAGGGGAATGGTATTTGAAAACAACCTCTCACAGCTATTGACAAACAATACAGCAAGCAGGTTTGAGAGGGTTAAAAACTCCCTTCACCGTCCTACCTGCTGCTCTGGCCAAAACAGACCCAGTGCCTCAAGCTTCCAGAGACCACCTGTTCTTGGCAACTGGAAAAAGCTGCTGGTGCTGTTCTGCACCAGAAAAGACATGAGGTTGTCATAAAGGGGGCCCATTCCACACGTGACAGGTACAGAAGCCTTTGTGCCGCTGAACACAAAATCCCTGTTTTAAATAGGCAGCTGATCCCAGTGAGAGAAGTAAAGCCCAGTTCTCTTCTCAGCAAGCAGAACAAGGGTGATTTAGCCTGAAATACTTCTTCAGGGAGAAAGGAGAGCCTCAAGCATGTAAAACTCACATAATTCTTCAACATGGTAGTTTAATACATCCTCAGGATTTCCTCCTGGTAAATACAGCAAAACCTGCACCTACAGAAGTCAGTCCTGGCTGCTCCACAAAGACCAAATGTAGAAGCTGCTTGTCAGCTGCTTGTTTTTGCAGTGGTCCCTTCAATAAAAGTAGTCCAGAACAATACAGCTGCTGGAAAATCAACAGGATACTCAGGGCCTTAGAGCTATTCAGAAACCCCAACAAATCATACATGGCTGTAGGTGAACACTTTGGTACAGGCTCCACTGCAGAAAAACCTCAAAGGAGCACTGAAAGCACCAGCTGGACATGCAAGAGTTTGGGAGAAACACTGTTGGAGAGTATCCCATACAGGGAGGGTGATCCTGCCACAATCATCATTGGAGAGTTTTTTACCAGTGTGTTAAGCAGGACCTGCAGCATGTCTATCCTCTACTCAGGACAAGAATCCCATTCACTGGAGCTTTGCTGCAAGCTTTGCTTCTTTACAGTGACCATCTCTGGTTATTTATGATGCTGAAGGCTGAGTCAACTAATAGGCACCTTGCATTAGGGACATAATGTTTTTTAGTTCTTGGAAACTGAGAAAAGGGAAGAGAAGAGGTTAATCCATTATCTCAGCACAGTGCTTAAGAATAACAAAAACTCTCTTCCCTCAAGGACCAAGTGATAGACCAGAGGAAATTGCCTCAAGCTGCACCAGGGGAAGTTGCAGTTGGCCATGAGAAAAAACTTCTCCATGAAAAGGGCCATTAGGCCTTGGAACAAGCTGCCCAGAGACGGGGTTGAATCACCATCCCTGGACATGTTTCACAGTCGTAGACATCTGGAGCTCAGGGACAGGTAATAATTTCTAACAGTGACAGTAGCTGACACTTCCCCACTACAGCTCTAAATCCAGTCAGACATCAACTGCAAAGTGTAAAAAAAAAAATCAATCACTAAAATTAAGGCTCCTTCACCCTCATCCATTTATGAGATTTTATTACTGAGCTGTCTGCTTGGGCTGATTCTGAGGAGACCTTGCATTTCTTATTTCTATATCCATCTCACTTTCTGGATCTCACACATTAATACAAACAGGCAGCGTGGGGGTTATTTGTGTTAATAGAAATATAAACCAGGTCTTCTGAAATACAACTGCTGGTAGAAAAATGGGGCTTCAGGGTTTTTATAGATAATTATCAGTGATGAGAAAACATTTGGCCCACAAATCAAATATCACATGTTTTTGGGCAAGTGACTGGAAAATGAAGCGTAATATGTCAAGTATACTCAAACTTGGTTAGGAAAAGGAGCCTTTGATTGGTTTAGTTGTTCCTTTCTCTCCACAGCACAATTAACTCCTGCAAAGCCAACTGTCCCAAATATCCTTCCATGCTATTTATGCAGAAGGACAGCAACAACAAACTGATGAGAAAGGTAATTTCCTTAAATTCCAAGGACAGCCCACACAACTGCACTTAGGAAAATGCTTTCAGTGAACTCAGGGCTGCCACATCTGGGGCTGACTTAACACTTGATTTCAGCATCCCCCCAGACCTGTCCAGATGTAACTACAGACACGTGAAGGCTATTTGCCAGCCAAGGGGAAGGGGTGGATGAGGGAAAGCTGCCAGAAGGGATCATCTGCCTACCATTTATTCCAAGAGTATTGTAAAAGCTCCAGCAAAATGCTCCTGTAATCCCAAGCACCTGAGAATTCAGTAATTGCTCATTATGCAATTAGACCTCAGGCTCCTGAAGCAACTGCTGGAGACAGACGACACGGGAAAACCTCAGTAACCACAAAACAGTTTTTAAGGAGAATTAGGGAACTCTACACGTGAGTGCCATTGGATCTTTGCTTCTCTCTCTGCTGGAGCCCTGTAATCCTTACTAATCTGCTGTTTGTTCCTGGAAAGTACCTTTTCCCTGTCAGGAAATCCCAGAACTCTGTTGGATTCCAAACCCGTTACTCACAGCTGAAGCCGTGTGGACAAACACACTACTTCCACACATACTACTCAAAATTTACTACATCCTGGTCTTCGCCATGCACTCTGCCAACCTAATTCCAAAACCAAATAAAACTGTCAAAGCTGGGAATGACATTACCCCAGGGTGCTGAATCTGTTGCCAAAGCCACAGCAGTTCCTGTCACACCAAACTTTCAGGAGCATCGCCAAGGGGTTCCTTCAGGAGGCAAATGGCTTGGGAAGTGACTGTGCCCTTTGTGTTGCAGATGGGAGGTAGGAAAGGGGTTTGGCAAGAAAGGGTGACTGCTACTCTCCCTCTGGAAAGCTCTATACACACAGATTGAGAACATTCTCTCTTGATGCAGGACTCTGCCTAATGGTTGGTCTCTATGATCCAGAAGGTCTTTTCTAACCTAAGTGATCCAGGTATACAGACATACAACCTTATTCTTGGGTTTTTTTCTACATGGAAAGCAGTTGGGTTTTCAGTTTTAACACTAGCTCATGGGCTTTAAGGCCAGCCATGCTCTGCACAGCAGCAGAGATAGGAGTTTGACTTTATTCTGTTTTGCAATTTTTACCTGTCAAGGTGGGCCATTTTGAGGTGGGTCTCAGTAGATGGACGGAAGAAAACAAGGGAGATGGGCCTTTCCTCCTCCTGCAGATCTCTGTTGTGATCTGAGAGTTTTCCAATGAAGACTGAGGCTAAAAATTCATTGAACACCTCAGCCTTCTCCATATCCCATCTAACCCATTCCCTGGCTGCACAGACAATTCCTCCCAGGTCTCCCATTCTCACTTCCACCCTCTGTAAGCTTCCTTCTGGTGTCTAGGTTTGTCCAGCAGTTCCTTGCTCATGAATGCAGGTCTCCAGGCACTTTTGCCCAACTTTATGTTTTCAAAGCAGCTAGTAGATTACAAAATCCTTCCTGTCCCTGTGTCTGGACACCACACAATCATGAAGGTCCTGACAGAAAGCTGTCTGGGACCCCTACATCCGCCTTCTCCCATACACGACCCCTGCATCGAGTCGTTGGCATGCAGCAATTTTAGATGCCCGTTGCAAGTACCACAGACAAGTCAAAACATCTTCTTCAGAGGTGGTACCTGAGCGACCCAATTTGTTGCAAAAGCCCCGGGTCAGACCTGAGATTTCATTACACTAAATTACACTTGCAGCAAGGCAGACACAGCAAACATAATGTTTCTTGCAGAAGTTCTCTGAACCACATGAACGTCTTTCCTTTCTTCTCATCTTGTTATGCTAAACATCACGTTAATATTAATGAAACAACATAAAAAGGGATAAATGGATCTGAGGAGAAGCACCACGTCTCTGAGAAAGCACCCGAGTGTGGCTCTTACCTCAATTTTATCCGTCTTGGCGTCACCCCAGTAGAGTTTGCCTTTCTCAAGGTCCAGAGCCAAGCCATTAGGCCAGCCGAGGGATGTATTCACCAGGACCCGCCTTTCTGACCCGTCCAGGTACGCGCATTCGATCTTTGGGCTTTCCCCCCAGTCTGTCCAGTACATGTAGCTGTAAAAAAACCAGAAGGGAAACAGTCAGCGCAAGTGTCAAGATCTGTCCTGCTTTTGAAAGAACCTACTGACTCTCTGCAGCAAACAAGCCAACCCAAACCATCATCAGCAACAACAGGATAAAGTTTCAGCAAATCAAATTTAAAATTAAATAGATTAGTAAGTTATTTCTAAAAATACACATTTATAATAAAGATACAATAACATATATAGGGTATTCATATCTAAGTCCAACTAAATTAAAACAGGATCTTTTGAGGTCACTCCCAAAACGGAATGAGGTCCCTAACATTCTGTGATTGAGCCAACTGTGATTCTTTAAACAATATAAAGTTTAAATCAATTAAACTATTGAAAACATGCAGCAGCCTGATTCTTTCAGTTATGAAAATGCTAAAGATTCAGAGAAAAGGAAATGCAACCAAACACACAATGTATGGGTTCGCTAAGGACGACTGCATTATCCAAAGGACAAGGTGAGGGAAAGCCACTTCTTCCCAGAGCACTGGGACATAACACACACTCAGCACCTTGCGACATGTGGATCTTCAGATCCAGGAGGACATGAATTGGACCCAAAGATCTGTGTGAGGCCTAGCACTGGGCATAACACTTACCCCATCACAGGATTGAGCACAACTGCTCGAGGCTCATCTAGGTTTTCTGAGATAAGGATCTTCCTTGATGTCCCATTCAAGCGGGTCACTTCAATGCGATCTGTTCCAGTATCAGTCCAGTAGAGGTTCCTTGCCACCCAGTCCACAGCAATACCATCTGGATGGTTTATTTCTGTGGTTACCAGCGTCTGTGCTCCAGAGCCATCAAGGTAAGCCCGACGAATCGCCCGGACATCATCATCAGTCCAGTAGATGTAGCCTTCCACAGGATCATAGTCGATGGCAATGGCATGCCTGATGTTGTCTATCTGCAGAATGATGTCGGTGAAGTCTGGCATGTCCAGGGAGATCCTCCTCAGGTCAGTCCTTCGAGCAAGCAGCAAGACTTCTTCAGCACCTGGAGACAAAACCATTCGTGCTATCACTTGTTTTGCTACTGATGTGACCACAGCAGTGCAGCCTAGCAGGCTGGAAACCGACACTAACAGAAGAATGAGAGACCTCCTTCAAAAAAGGACATTGATTTTCCACTGGGATACAGATTTGCCTGAGCAGGGAAACATTTCTGAGTTCTTCTTCTCAATTATTACTCTCATACGGGGTGGTATTACTCAATACGACCATCTTTCTCCTGGTCTCCTAAACTAACACAGAACATAGAAATCTCTGTCTGGAATCCAAAGAAATACACAAACAGTTTGGGGGTAGTTTCAAATATTTCACTACAGTACGTGGAATTCCCCAAGCCCAGCCAAACTTCTCCGTAGCCACGTTAGAAGTGGTTTTCAAGCACAAGCCCTGCACAATACACGACGCGTGACAAATATTTTGAAAAGAAATTACTTGCTCCAAATAGTCCAGCAAGAAAACAAGTCACAACTACAGCAAAAACTTCTCATCCAGCCCAAGCTGATGTTCGGCCACACGCAGCAAGCAGCTTCATATCCAGCTGAACTCACTTTATTTACGTGTCTGCAATCACAATATGCAAGTGTGAGCAGCATGCAGCAGAGGAGCACAAACCCACTCCAAGCAGCTACTAAGGCAGCAATTACCAACGTTACAAGTATTTCTGAGAGAACCAGCACTAGCAGCACCACCGCATGGGAACCAACAGATAGGAATCAAATGCTGTTTTGCCTCTTCACACCACTAATTGCAGCTTCTCCTCAGTGCTGTGAATAAGGGCAGAGTTGAACATACCAGAGGAGGGAACTGGCAGGCTAAGGCCCAAATTACGCCTTGAGATGCTGGATAGACAAGAGGCTCAGTGGCACTGACAGTACCACATAACATTCACAAGTCATTCCAGAAGAGTGGTTGGTTCCTCCTGTAGGAATATTCCCAATCTCCACCCTGTCCCACAGACACAGGCAGCTAAAAACAACCAGCAGAAGAAAACCTTGCTCTGCTGACCCAGCAGACCTATCTTCATTTCAGACGGTAACGAGTTTATGGGTAGATGAACCGGAAACTTACTGGGAAATTCTTCTAGTTTCCAACATCTTTAACTGAGACTTCTAGGAAAAAGAAATACTAAGGGGAACGAGCTGCTTGGCCGATTTGTAGTCCTGGCTACATGGCAGTTTCTCCTGAAGAGATGCTGAAGTCAGACTCTTGACAGATATGGATACAAAAGCCACACGAACAAAGAAAATCACAAAATCCTAGAATCACAGGATGGTGTGGTCAGAAGGGACCTCTGGAGATCATCTGGTCCAACCCCTGCCAGAGCACGATCCCTAGAGAAAATGTTATCGCAAGGTGCCTTACTACCTTCCCACCCCCCCCCGAAAGCTGGTAAAGAACTGTTATTATGGGCAATTCTGGACAGATGCAAAACTTGGGCTTCTATTACAGAGCTGTTTCACATCCCAGTGCCAGTTCTAACTGGGTGCGACTCTATTCGCAGATTTCTGGTAGAGGAAAAATGAGCCGGCAGGAGGCCCTGAGCACTGTCACTGAGAGATGAGAACCTGACAAGAACCTCTCAAAAACTGGACAAACCCGTTTGTCTGCCTCATTAGTTTTATCTGTATCACAGAGGCATTTTGATTATTAATGTTGGCTGTAATGTTTTCAAGGCTCTGGAGATGTTATGCTGGGACTTGCCTGGTGTTATCCTACACCCCCCAGGACCTGCCTGATAGCTCACAGCCAGCTACTCACCTTGTGAATGCTACAGCATTTACTTAATTCATCTTCAAAACCCTCTCTGGCTGCAGTGACTTCTGTACCCAGGGTATGAAGAGGTTCCCAGCAGAACTGGCAACTGCTGTGGCCATACACAACGCCACACTATGGACAAAAGCCTTTGTGGGGAGTGGGGAATGCAAACTATTCCACGCAACAATCGCAGCAACCAAACACTTGAGCACAAGTTTCTGTCCTCCCACAGCTCAGAACAACAGAAGGAATTAGGTCCCTCTAAAGTTTCCATTTAGAAATCACTTTAGAAGACCCACGTTCTAATAGTTGTTTTATTTTTCCAACTGGTTTAAACTTTGGACTGAATAAAAAAAAAAATATTTTTTATTCAACTACAGTTTTGTGCAGATCTTCCTTTCCAGTGAACTTTTCAAGGTCTGGTCTACACCTAAACCATCCCAAAATCCACAGATCTAATACCCACAAGAGCCTATGGACTGTTCTGTCAACACAGATCAATATCTGAATTAAAAACCAGACAACAAAATGATCCCACTGAAAGCAACACCTCTCCTTCCTGGAGACTACATTCTCCCTCTGTAACCCAGAAACCCTACAGAGCCAGGTCTGGACAGCCGTACACGTGCTGCTTTCCTCCCATGCTGGTGAACACCCCTGCTAGCCATTGTGTTTGCCATAATTTGCTGGCTTGTGCTCCTCTTATTAAGAAGTCATGCTTCAGTGTTGCAAGTGGCCACCACGTTCTATTTGCAGAATTAACCTTCACCAGAGTGAGCAGCAGAGAAGCAACACCTCCCTAGCTTGCCAAGAGCCTTTTTCATCTTTCCCTTGGCCCACGTCACACTCAGCAAGTGACAGCACATCTACAACAGAGTTACAAATGCTTCGACTTACTCGCCCGACCTACAGTAGCACAGGCGGCGGTGGCTGCCTCTGCGGATAGACGCCGGAACACGCCACGCTGCTCCCTTCCCATTTGTCTGCTGCTCGTTAGGCTCAGACAAAGCCCCACTGTGGGGCTCTTCCCCCAGTCCCACGTAGGTGACACGCAGGCTCCTGCCCAGACCAGCTCCCATTAACTTACAGGCAACTCTGGGGATCTCCAAGAGGAAGTAAGAATCAGATAAACTGTTCATAACTGGATAGATTGTAGCTCTTTTCCAAAGAGCAGGAAAGAGCATTTGGGGAAGAGTGTCTTGGCAGTTTTAACAAGCCCAGTACAGCAAAGGACTCAACTGCATGGTGGGGTTTCCAATTTGGTGTTAGGAGGCCGGCACCACTGGTAACACAAAGATCTTTTAGCTCAAAGTCAAGGACTTCTCAGCTTCTCATGCTGCTCTGACAGAGGAAGCTGAAGGAGCACAAGGAGCTGGAGGGAACACAGCTGCAACAGGTGACCCCAAGTCACCAAAAGGATAGCCCAGATCATATGACATCATGCCCACTGTATGAACTAAGAAGAGCTGGCCAAGGTGCAGAGCAGCTTGAGAACTGACTGGGCAATGGACAGCGGGTAGGGAGCATTACTTGTTTTGTAGTATTATTACTACTGCTACTACTGGTAGTAGTGCTGTTGCTTCCTTTCCTGTTCAGTTGACAAAGGACTGAGAACAAACTGCTGCAAATGCCTTAGTCCCACCCACCCAGGCAGGAATTGGGATCCAAGTTCAGCAGAGCTGGGAGAACATGGCTGTACCAAGTTATGCATCTCTCTCACACAGACCTTTCACCAGAAGATCTCCAAGTACTAAAACACCTACATCTCATGCCACCACCATGAAGTCTGGATGTGCTTTCAAAAAAGAAGAGAGCTGAAAATGTGAAGTGGTAAATCTCACTGTCAGGTTACAGATATTTTAGTTTCAGCTTCTCATTTTTTTAGTAAGAAAAGCCCTAAGAGAACATCCCTTCACACAGAATTCCAAGTAACAGTCCATCACAATCCACAGGAAGAAGGATGGGCCAAGAAAACGTCTGTCAGGATTCTCCACAGCTAGGAAAGGCCATGGATCCTCTATGTCCTCACAGGGTCTGGAATTACAGTTTAAAGGCATCAATTGTCTGCTGGAGACACTCAACCTCAGGGTATGGAACCAATGACTCGAGAGGAGACATCTATGTTACCCCTCCTTTCTGTTAAACAGAGCTTTAACAGGTGGTGACAAGTTCAACAAACACACAGATGATGATAACAAAAATTCACTGAGAGACTGGGGAAGGGGCTGGAGGGAAAGTCTGATGAGGAGAGGCTGAGGGAGCTGGGGCTGCTTAGCCTGGAGAAGGGGAGACTCAAAGGGTACCCTCTCCCTCTCTACAACTCCCTGAAGTGAGCTTGTAGTCAGCTGGAGATTGGGCTCTTCTCCCAGGCAGTCAGTGGCAGGCACAGAAGTCAGGGCTTCCAGGGGAGGGTTAGGTTGGACGTCAGGAAGCTCTTCCTCAAGGAAAAGGTGATCAGACCCTGGAGTGCACTGCCCAGGGCAGTGGGGGAGTCCCCATCCCTGGAGGACAGACTGTCTGTGACCCTTAGTGCCCTGGTCTGGCTGATGTGGTGATGTCAGGTCATGGGCTGGGCTGGATGAGTTCAGAGGGCTTTTCCAGCCTCAATAATTCCATAATTATTCCAGGTAAAAATATTCTTAACTAAAAAAAGCCACAGAGAATTACACTTTCAATGTTTTTTCTGCAATCCTACTTCAGTCAGCTTCTAATTGCAGATGTTTCCCACTCTCCAGGAGACCTCGAACACATTAGTTTCTCTGCTGTCCTCGTCTACCCAAACAGAAATAAATACTCAATGTCCCACAGGGCCCATCGTCAGCTAATGCTTTGAAGTCAAAGTGCTATTTATTATGTTCCAAGTATGATGGAGCCACAGAAAATTCAATTCTGAGCTAACACGATCATCTGTCAAAGGGTAAACACCATGAAGAGAAGCTATAAACATCTGTAAATTGGAGCATGGGGATCCAGGGAGCGTCTCAGTGTCACTGCTGCTGCCTTGACACAGCAGAACGGAGCTTGGCCACTTGGTTTTGCAGACACACGTCCAGCTTCAGCAGCTTAACAAGTTCTCACTAGGGCTTGGTACCTTCATCCCTGTATGTGCTCACACTCTTGCTCTGTGTGAGCACCCAGCCCAGGGTGAAGGCAAGATAGCAACGTTTACACATAAACCCCGTCAGTGCAGACCAGGGTGTGGCTCTCCTGTGGCACTAACTGGAATCCATCCACTCAGGAGTGCTGACATGGCAGAGCACTGCTTTCTCCTCTGGACACACTAAATAACTCCAACCCTATTAACACAGACGACGAGCTAGTCACCTCTAACTAGACAGAGGTTTAGAGTCCTGGAAAGCAGTAACCAGTATGAAACACGCACCACTGGCCAAGCAGAACCACTGACAGTAAAGCCAGCAGTGACAAAACAGACCTTCCAGAATCACTGACTAGTTTGGGTTGACAGGGTCCTTCAGAGATCACCCACTTTCAACCCCTTGCCACGGGCAGTGACATCTCTCACCAAACCAGGTTGTCCAGAGTGCCACCCAACCTGGCCTTGAACACTTCCAGGAATGGAGCAGCCACAACCTCCCTGGGCAACCTGTTCTAGTGCTTCAGCACAGAACAGGGAGGGATTTCTTCACAAAAATCTCATCTAAATCTGCCTTCTTTTACCTTTGAACCCATCTCCCTTGTGCTGTCACTAGAGTCCCTTGTAAAAAGTCCCTCTCTATGTGTCTGTGGCAATTAAATCCCAGGCACAGGGCAGAAGCCACCTATGAAATCAAAGCAACCAAAAGGTTATGGCTTTCCACAGTGGGGTTTCAATCACAGAGTGGGCAATGGGGACAGACAAGCCTGGAGGCAGCTTTAAAAGTTCAAGGGCACGAGGGAAAACAAGCGTTTTCCTTGTGTTTATTTTCCTCATGAGACACAGTTTATGACATGAGTGACCCTTCCCAACACAGCTCCAATTCAGTGCCAGAGTATCATCACAGTTTTTCCTCTTCTAGCATCTTCTGAGTGCTAGAGGTCTCCCAACAGTTCTTTCAGATTATTCACAGAAAGCCAGCAGAAGCTTTCACAGGTAGCTGCAAGAGCCGATCATCAGCTTTTATCACAGAATTATTTCGTTTTGAAAAGCCCTCTGAACTCATCCAGCCCAGCCCATGACCTGACATCACCACATCAGCCAGACCAGAACACTAATGGCCACAGACAGACTGTCCTTTAACACCTCCAGGGATGGGGACTCCCCCACTGCCCTGGGCAATCCACTCCAGGGTCTGATCACCCTTTCCATGAGGAAGGACTTCCTAACATCCAACCTAACCCTCCCCTGGCAGCTTCAGGCCCTGATTTCTCTTCCTGCCACTGACTGCCTGGGAGAAGAGCCCAATCTCCAGCTGACTACAAGCTCACTTCAGGGAGTTGTAGAGAGGGAGAGGGTACTCTTTGAGTCTCCCCTTCTCCAGGTACCCCCAGCTCCCTCAGCCTCTCCTCATCAGACTTTCCCTCCAGTCCCTTCCCCAGCCTCATTGCTCCTCTGAACCTGCTCCACCACCTGAAGCTCAATCTTGAAATGAAGGGCCCAGAACTGCTCCCAGTACCGCACTGAATTACTGCCACTTGGGCAAATGCTACAGGCTCAGTGCTTTTAAAACGTAAATATAACCACAATAATCATACTGGTATGGGAATAATAAATATCCCAAATAACAAGTGTCTCCCTAACCCTCTTCTGCAGAGAGAGACTGCTCATCTCTAGCAATTGACCTACTTCAGAAGAATATCTGGATTAGTCCAACACGTAGAGCTTCAACATATCACAGGATCATAGAAAGGTGGGGGCTGGAAGGACCGCTGAGATCACCTAGTCCAATTCCCCTGCCAGAGCAGGTTCTCCTAGAGGAGATCTCATATTTTTAGAAGAAGTATCAAAGTCCAGCATTTTGGAGTTTCAGCACACTCAGACATAACCCACAGGGATGCTCTCTTAATTAACGGGGACCATGACCTTTCAGCACCCTGTAAAGAGCTACAGAGCTCCTACAGCTCATCAGCACCAGCAAACATCTCCCTGGGTTATCTCTAAAGGAGGACATGGGCACCCAGGCATGGCCTTCAACAAGTTTTGGGCACACGTGCATCCAGAGCATGACTCTGAAATGCAAAGGGAAGGCAAGGACTTGTTGCATCACTGAGCACCTCTGGACAATGAATGGGTGGGAGCAGATGCCTGTGTATGACTCACTGTGGAAAGGGAACAACGTCCTACAACAGCTCCCTCCCATTACCATTACTCTGCAGTGGGCTCCACATGCTTGCTTCACTGCTACTGAGAGCTGGCAACACAAAATACCCACAGAAGTCACAACGCAGAGTCACAATTCTCTGATCTCTAACGCAAGGGATGACTTCAGTTCATAAAATTCATTGACTTCAGTAGCTTGGCCAGAGATTTGGGTGCAACATTCCTGCACTTTTGTCATGACAAGAGGCATTTTGGTGCGTCAGACTGTTCCTCACAGCTCACTTCTTCAAGACTCAACTTTCAAGCAGCAAAGCCAGACCAAGTCAACACTGTCATGGCAGAAAAACCAAGTTCCTACCTGATTTGCACGTCCTGCCATCGTCCTCCAGCTGCACACCAGTGGGGCAGGCACAGCTGTAGAAAGGGTCTCTGGGGGACAGCAGGCACAGATGGGAGCAACCGCCGTTGTTGTCTTCACATGGAGTGTGAACTTGGAAGAAAACAAACAGATTTGTTTTCATTTCTCTAGAACCCCTGAAACCCTTTTTCCTACATGAGGAAGAAATGAATAGAACCCAAATGACTGGCACAAGCTTTAGAGCTAAAGGACAGAGGAACTACAGTAGAAAATGTCTGATTGTCCCCTGCCCAGCACCTTACTTCTAAGGGCACCTAAACTGAGATGCAGGCAAAAGGTGACTTTGAAAGTGCTGATGGCTCAGTAGCTCCTCTCTCTACAGTTCTTTCCAGTTCAGCTAAATCTGAACACAGCGAAGAGCTTTGGACATCAGTTACACTGTGGATGCTGGGTCTGAACAGCATCAGGAAAGTGGAAAACAGGGCTTGGAAGATGGTGATGGTGAAAGAAAGGCAAAAGTACACAATTCCTTTGTTAGTGCCACGTGTTGGAAAGGTCTTTTCCTACTGCTAAGTGTTAACATCCCTGAATCACCAGGAAATCCAGAGGAGCAATATGAAAAGCCAGTTCTGAAAACATTGGTAGTGATGGACAGAACAGGGATGGACACAGGACAACTGCACACATCTCTTGCATTTAGATGGGGTAAGCGCATTTAGATGGGGTAAAGTGTAAAGACAAATAATGATGGAGAGTATTGCCAGCTATTAAAAAAGTTACAGTTGTGAGAGAGCTCTCCAAGATCAACCATATCTTGGATAAGTACCTCAACTGCTTTAATACTGGCTAATTTGGCTTCTGTTTCTTCCTCTGACAGTCATAAAGAGCTAAAACAAAAAGAGGAAGGAATCCTGATGTTAAAGAAGTCAGAGGCATCTGAGCTAATTCTGGTACACACTGACTCCACATGCACCAGGTTTTACTTGTGACTGACCCAAAACTGGGACATTCCCTGAGGTCTTCCATCACCAAGCTATCTCCAAGCTCCTTTTCCTTACTTTAGGCCTGCTTACTGACATCCTATAAACTTTACTTGAGCAGCAAACGTTCTTTAGGGAAGCAGAATTCACAGTTGGCATAGAGAAGCCAATTCAAATACCCAGAGTATCTGCATTGAGCAAGAGATGGTTCTTCCCACAGCTGCTCCATTACAGAAGCATTTCTACACTGTTCCTTTTAAGTCCCACTGTCCCAATCCTAAGAAAACCCTAGCCCAAGGGATCACACACGTACAGAGAATAGATCTGGGACGATGAGAGAGCTCATTGCTAAAAGTATCTGAATCCTGTTCCTTGGAGCAATCGACGCCCTGGAAGTGAACCCTTATCACTTCCCACTAGGTGTCTGCATAATTAGTCTTCTCCTGATAAGTAAAAGATCCATGTAAAAAGTTTGAAAGAAAAGTAAAACCTACAGTAAGGCTGTCGGTCTGGACTCAGGACCTGGATGTCCATGGGTGAGTACAAGGCAGACAGGATCTCTCTTCTCTTCTCTCCCGTCCTTTTGTTACAGGCGTGGATGGAGCGCGTCTGCCAGTCTGTCCAGTACAGGGTGTCCCCTGACAATGTCAGTGCAAAGGGATGAGTGAGACTCCCTTCAACAACTTTTTGCCTAGAGGAAAGAAAGAGCAAAGACTCAACATGTGTTGCTTCCAGTTGTTACCAGGCAGGAAAAAGTCTGAGGGGAATCACCTTCTCCTAACAAGTTCACTGGACCAGAAGATTCACCTGGTGATAAAAGCGATGAATCAGGCTGAAAAATTTAAATCAAGACTTTGACCCTCTATAGCAATGAAGACACAAACGTACTATGGGAAACATACTTCCAGGCTGAGGAAACTGGGGTGCTCAGCCTGGAGAAGAGAAGGCTCTGGGGTGATCTTATGGCAGCCTCCAAGAACCTGAAGGGGGCTACAGGAAAGCTGGAAAGGGACTTTTTACAGGTACTCTGGTGGTAGGACAAGAGAAATGGGTTCAAGTTCCAAGAGGGCAGATTTAGATTAGATCTGAGGAAGAAATTCCTCCCTGTGAGGGTGCTGAGGCACTGGAACAGGTTGCCCAGGGAAGTTGTGGCTGCTCCATCCCTGAACATGTTCAAGGCCAGGTTGGATGGGGCTCTGGGCAACCTGGCCTAGTGAGACGTGTCCCTAGGGATGAGTTATTAGCTGAACTCAAAGCCACAAAACATGTGACAGTCACAACATTAAAGCAAAAAAATCCCAAAGCCAGCTAACACTTGGCAGGAGAAGGGTTTTGTTCCATTTTGAGCAGCACCGGTACTACTTGTATATTGAGGAGGTGGGGCAGGAACAGAAAAGGTACCTCAAAAATCATTCAAAACTATTCAGGAAGGTTTAAAAAAAGACTGATACATGCCAAAAACAGTGACTATTGGCAAACAGATGTAAAAATCAGGCAAGGTGGACAACATAAAAAATAAAAATAATTATTCTTCTTCCTGTTGCAACGATAGAACTGAAACAGCTAAAATTTCCATCCCTCAAATTACCTCCACTTTTCTCCTCAAAAACCAGGAGATGACAGAATGAACAGAGATACAACTGCCTTTCCAGCTCTCACCTTTGCTGCTGCTTCCTCATAGCAGCAGCAGCAGCAGTGGCTGCATTCTAGTCTCATGGCAGCTGTTTTCCACAATATAGTCCCCTTTTTCCATCATTCTTAGATATCAAGTCTCCTCTCCTGTAATTACATCCCCTGAAGCAGTTCCAGGGAATGTGCTCATGAATCAAAGCTTGTGGGGATGTTCCACCATCGTTAACCCACTGCACACAAGACAAACTCCCTTTTCACCTGGATTCTGAAGAGATTCCAGGATGGAGAGCAGGAAAAGCATCTGAAACACCACAAGGTTTCTCTATGGACAAGCCTGGGCTGAATTTATTCTGCTTTGTGTATTTAAGGCATAGAATCAACCTCCAAGTGTATTTATCTATCACAATATCTTTTGGGCAGGCTGCTGGAACCAATGTGTTTAAAG
This sequence comes from Rhinopomastus cyanomelas, assembly GCA_013400115.1. NCBI lineage: Eukaryota > Metazoa > Chordata > Aves > Bucerotiformes > Rhinopomastidae > Rhinopomastus > Rhinopomastus cyanomelas. The sequence goes on from VXBP01010090.1 coordinate 130,132, forward strand.
GCTTGCTCCCTCTCAAGTGGTCTTTTCTATACCTTAAGTTGAGCTAAATAAGGTTTCCTTATCAATTACAGCTTGAGTACGTTTTTACACATCCATTCTAGTCAAGTTTGTACAATCTGCACATATGTGATAACCAGCCTGGAATCCTCACCCTCTGCCACTCATCCCAAACCAGAGAAACAGATTCCTGTTGTATCATAAGAAAATCTGTTCCCTTCTGCATCTGACCCCGCTTGCAGCCTTGTGCCCTTCTGCAAAGGCCTTTTCCCTTGCCCCCACTTCTGTCAGTCAGTCCTTGTCACTCACTACAATGGCACCATTATCTGGCTCTTCCACTGCTGCCCTCGAAGGAACTTCAGAGCATTGTATGAAGGATGTCGGCGGTGTTGCTCCTGGTTTACGGGTGTGAAGATGAGGCACAGAAAGCACCTGGGTGAGAACGGGAAGTTACGCGGGGTTGGGCACATTGCACAGAGCTGTGTGGAACACCACCCCAGCTGCTCACAGACAAGAATGCTCCCGTGAAGAGTTTGAAATTACACTTGCATGAATTCCTAACTACATGAAGACCAAAACCAGACCAGAATGCAGAGACTTGGGCACTATCCTGGCAGATGATGCCCACTGAACACAGAGTCACAGAACTACTGAGGCTTGGAAAGGCCCTCTGAGCTCATCCAGCACAGGGCCTAATATCACTGCAGAGGCCAGAGCAGGGCACTAAGAGCCACAGCCAGGCTGTCCTTCAACACCTCCAGGGATGGGGACTCCCCCACTGCCCTGGGCAGTCCACTCTAGGGTCTGATCACCCTTTCCATGAGGAAGAGTTTCCTAACATCCAGCCTAACCCTCTCCTGGCTGCTACAGGCCCTGCCTTCTCTTCCTGGCGCTGACTGCCTGGGACAAGAGCCTGACCTCCAGCTGACTACAAGCTCCCTTCAGGGAGCTGTAGAGAGGGAGAAAGTCCCCCCTGAGTCTCCCCTTCTCCAGGTTAAACAACTCCAGCCCCCTCAGCCTCTTCTCAGACTTTCCCTCCAGGTCCCTTCTCCAGCCTCACTTCTCCTCTGGACCTGCTCCAGCTCCTGAATCTCTTTCTGGAAGTGAGCGGCCCAGAACTGCCCCCAGTAGTCAAGGTGAGGCCTCGCCAGTGCCCAGTACAGGGGGAAGATTATGTCTCTAGTCCTACTGGCCAAACTATTCCTGATACAAGCCAGGATGCCATTAAGAACAGCAGCCTGTCTGCTCTGTCTGAAGGGTCCTCAGTCTGTGCCTGCAAATTCAAGACCCAACAGCATGCTTGGGCAGGAGGTACCAAGCAGAACTTCCACCAAGCATTTGGAAGCCCTGTTTCCTGCTCACTAGCAGCCTGAAATAATCTGACTTTGGTAATGTATGGATGTGCTACTAAGGACATCTGTGGATGGGGACAGAGACAAGAGCATCTCAAGGTAATTTCTTGTTGAAAAAATCCCAAACCAGTAACAACAGTGTAAAATCCCACTCACTAGGTCACTGTTAGATTGCCTAGCGCCATTGATAAGGACATCAAACTATTTTCAACACAAGGATGAGAGCCTAACAACGAAAAATCCTGTTGTATAAACAGACTGTCATGAAATACTGATACAAAGTCTTACTTTTAAAACCAGTTTTGCAGGATGTAAGGCTATTTTACTTTGTACAGCTGCATTTAAGAACAAGGTTTTGACATCATCAGAAGACTACTGAGAAGATAGAAAGCCTCAGTACAAAATGAGTGCAGGAGGTGAGGAAAAGCTTCTACCATGGGACTGAGTGAGGGAATCTTACCTAAAGGAACCATCCAGATTTGCCCTGTGAATGAAACTCAGCTTTGCGTCAGCCCAGTAAAGCTTCTGCTCATCGAGATCTATCGTGAGTCCATTTGGCCAATAAATATCGGAATCGACAATTATTTTGCGCGTGCTGCTGTCCATCCCTGCTCGTTCGATTCTGGGTGTCTCTCCCCAGTCAGTCCAGTACATGTATCTGAAAGAGAAAGCACAGGGATGAAACTGCAGAGGAACGGGGGGGAAGGCAGCTCTTTGCAAAGCCCCACAGCACGTGTTTATGGAATGCTGTACAAACACAAATGTAGATCCCCAAAGACCGTAAAAGACTTGTTAACAGACTCATTAATTAACTCATAAGGTGCATAAGTAGTCTTTAATGAGAGCATCTCTCAAAACATAGTACATTCCTGTTCTCTCTCAGTGCTGGGCAGCACCTGGCCACCGGAACCATCGAGGACCATCCTTGTGTGGCCAGTTAGTACAAGTCAGCATCCCAAATCACCTTCTGAACAAACCACTACCTTCCTGAGCAGGCAGTGACCATCACTGAACTCCCTTCGGCAAGTCTGTGCACAAACAGTAATAAAACCCAGTCCCCTGAAATCATTTGTCATCAACAAATAAACCATGGATCTGAGGAGAGTTAGAAGGACATGAGGTTAAATTCTGGGGTGTTGTTTTCCTCTCAATTCCTTTGTCCTCCACCTACAGAACACACAGAGGCATTCACGGTGCCTTTCCAGATGAAGAGGACCAGATGAAAATGTGGCAAATCACATGAGAAGTTGGGACTGCAGAGTCAGGAGGGCAACTGTCAGATCTGAAGACAGTGGCTCCCCAGCTGGTCATGTTACCCAGTATCCATATACCTGGGTCACTCGTGTGCCTAGGGTGCACCAGCTGGGTAAGTACACCGAGCTCCCTCCAAGCTGTCCTGCAGCCACTGCAGCTCCAGCAAACAGAAAGCCAGAGAAGGACTTTCTACTCGGGCACCTAGTGACACGACAAGGGGGAAGACTGGATCTTAGAGAAAAATGACTCCCTGTGAGAGTGCTGAGGCACTGGAACAGGTTGCCCAGGCAGTCTGTGGCTGCTCCATCCATGGCAGGTTGGAGCAAGCAGGTCAAGGCCAGGTTGGATGTGGCTCTGGGCAACCTGGTCTGTAAGAGGTGTCACTGCCCATGGCAGGGGGTTGGAGATGGATGATCTCTGAGGTCCCTTCCAACCCAAATCAGTCTGTGATTCCATGGCCTATTCAGTCTTGCCAAGCCCAGGCTTAGCCATAGTCTTCATAACCTGGGTTATCCCAGGCTTTTGGATCCCTGTGAGATGACAGCACCGGCTGCACCATCACACCTGGAACCAAAAGAGAAGTACTCGGACACACATGGTGAACACACACAGCAAAAAGGATTCATGGTTTCTTCCGTGAAAAATGAAGGGGAATGAAGACAGTGACCATAAGTAATTGCTCTTGTGCCCCTCAGCAGATAAAGCTGCCCCACGGATGGTGAATTTGCTGATGGTACAATCTGGAACAGTGAAGCTGCCCTGCTGATGAGTCCTCAGGTTTCCGTGACAGCTCACCTTAAGCGGCTGCAGCGGCCGTGCATCCCCAGACACCTGCCTCAAAGCATCTCACCCCAACAGCCAGGACAGCCTGACTGCTCCCAAGGAAGCAGCAGCAGTGGAGCTGCCCCAGTTCTCAGGACAACCTATGAATGTAAATTGCCTCTCATTTTGGTTTTCCTTTGCGAGTCAGGCAGTAATTTGTGGCAGCTCAAACTGTGTGGGGAAGCAGCTATTGACAAACAACAGAAGCCAGAGCAAAGCAGACATCAAAGGGACTGTCCATGCAACCCCACTGCTGAATCAGGCTGAGCCACGGCCCTGATCCTCATCTTGGGTCAGCTCACGTCAGCTCTCTGCTTCAGCTCACCTGCACCGGTCAGGAGCGTTCAAAGGACACTTGAGCCATTTGGATAAGATAAAAAATTCATTGAATTCAGACAAATCTGGCTATTAAAGGTGACCTGATCTCATCATATGGCTGGGACAGTCCCATACTCATTCACACACTGAAATGTAGAAACTCATACTAAGAAGGAGCTGAGATCACAATCAAAAAATCCCACAATAGCTACTTAAACACAAAAGAGACAAAACCACCTCTGAGTCCAAACAAACCTTGAAAGCAAACTGAAAAGGCTGAAAAAATATCCCCAAAATTACCCTAGAGCAAAATTCCTCTCCTCGAGGCTCTCATTGCAATCACAACCTGCCTTGAAGCTCAACACATTGAGGTTCTCCAGCCCTTGGATCATCCTTGTGGCCTCTCCTCTGGACTTGCTCCAACAGTTCCACGTCCTTCTTAAGCTGAGGACTCCAGAACTGTCTGCAGGACTTGAGGTGGGGTCTGCATTTTAACCTTTAAAGTCAGACTGTCAGAGTGAAAAGGAAGGTAGGGAGGAGGGGTTAAAATCCCAGACTAATTGTGCTGCAGTTGCACTAACTTCACCACCTCAAAGTGACCCAGGGCTTCAGCAGCGCTTCAGAACTACCAGAAGGGGAGCGAGAGTCATCTTGCAAAACCAAACACTTTTCCAGGATGGGAGAACTGCAGCCTTACAGTTCTGGTGGGGTTCTGCGGGAGGTTTTTCCCCTGCTTCACTCATTTCAAAATCCCAGGTGCAGGAACAAAAACAGGATGAAGCCCGTATTTCCCCTTGGTTAAAGAGCTGCAGGTCATTTCTGATTTCCTGAAACTTCAGCTCTCCCCTCATCCATTTTGCACAAATCAGAAACCCCCACCGTGCCCTCCTGGAGCTGGAAGGTATCGGCAACATCGTAGGAAACGGCCGGTGTTGCCTCAATGCTTTTTCTACCTCCTGACCTGCGGGTGGGTGGGTTGCCAGCCCTTACATAACCTGCCCCCACAAACACTGCAGCTGATGGGAATCAGCACGAGCTTCTCCAATTTCAGCAATGCTCTTGAACTTGTCCCAGCCCAGGGCATCAAACAGGAGTTCACAGGAAATTGCTGTGAAGTTTAGATTCCTGCACAGTTAAAACTTGCTTCCCCCATCCCACCTTTCAAGTCAAAAAAGCCAAAAGTGACATTAAATAGCACCAGTTGGTTACAGAAGGGAGAGGTACAACTACCCTGCACAGTGTGAAGCTGCAGATTACTTACTCAAATTACCTTCTTTTTTTCACTTTTTTCCAAGCACTGAACTTGGAGACCTGCATGTTCTCGACACAAAAACGTTACGCCAACCCCGAAACATGCCCCAGCAGGTAACTGGCCCCACGAACCACTGTGGGTTCAAAGCAAAGCAAACAAAATCCCTGAGAGCCACCCTGCTCTGCAATGGTTTTCCTACACCAGCGTTACTCTATAAAGGCTGAGCAAAATCTCAGACTTTAATCTGTGTTTTCTGCAGAAAAGTTTGGGTTTGAGAAGTTTGAAAGGAAAAGCATCTGCCTCTTCACTCCCCTCTCTGTGACTTCTGCCTTCTCTGCTTCTTCTCTTTTCCATCCCTGTGTCTGTCGGAAGCCAAGTCCTGCTGCTCAGAGAGTGTTATCCCTTCTGAAGAAAAAGTACTGCAGGAGAAACTGTCCAGGTCTACTAATTTATCTCTGTCCACTGGAGAGACTGTGAGGATTCTGAACTTTGAAGATTCATGAGTATCGAGGCTGAAGTTGGACTCTGTGATTTCAGAGTGAAGCAGGAGCTGTCTACAATGAAGATGGTTCTGGATATTGTGTCTCAGTTCAGTGTAGGAGCAGCGTGACAGAACTCTGTGTTTAAGTCTTGTGTGGGGTTTCTTTTGATGTCTGATGGGGGGAGTGAGTTAAAATGTCTTGGTGCCTTTCTTCTCCAAACCAAGTCAGTTGTTTCACTGCCTGCAGATCCATCAGTGGGTTTGTTAAACCCTCCCTCTGTGTCTAACGCTTTAGATGGGAGCTCTTGGTTTAAATACCGTTGGGGTCTCTGATCCGTGACATTAATGGCGACCCAGGTGGGACACACGGGGATCCACACAAGGACCCACTCTACTCCACTACCACCAGAATCGTCTGTTACTTTGAACAGAGAATAAAAAAATTACCCTTCATTACATATACACGTGGCAAATTACCTGGCATCTGAGAACGAGACTCATGGAATAAGCTGGGTCTTAAAAGTAAATCCCTTATTTTTAAGTGCCGTCTGTGACAGGCAGCTCTGCTCACCAGCAAAGCAAATTTGTTGTGAAGAACTTCTGCTTCTTGGTCCCATCTCAGAGCAGGCAGAGGGAGAAACAAGCAAAAGAGACAGCTGAACCATTTAGGGAAAGGCTGTCACCATCAAGGTCATCCATCTGAAAATGAGAGTCAACGACACTTCCCACAAAAACTTTCTCATGCCTGAAACTATTTGCAGCTATCTGGCCACAAAACATATCAAAAGCTTCCCAGCTCCCAGAAATTACAGCCATGCCAGGATACCGAGACACGGGATATGACTCGTAACCAGTTTTCCGGCTCGCTGATTTTTTTTACATTCTGAACAAACAACAGCGCTGCTCCTAGTTTCACCCTCGTTACAGCGTCTCACATAATTAACCAAAAGACTTGAGATAATGTTAGCCTTGAAATTCAGTTACCAAACAGAGACATACAGGCTATAAACTAATCTCCAGCTTGCAAGGCAGCGATAACCATGTTTCACTCAAAACTGGGGCATTTTAACCGTGATTTTAACTGAGCGGCCATGAGTCAGCTGCTAGAAAGCAGAAAACCTTGACTCACACTGGGTTTGAAACTTTTCTGCTCCTCTCTTTGCTGCAGTCACAGGTTTTCAGCCAGTATTCCTCTCCATCTCAACTCATTTAAAGGAGATAAGTTATCTCCTGTATCTTGTGTATAAGCATCTCCTATATAAATACATATCTCCCATCCATAAACATCTATGTGCTACCTTTAAAAGATGACACATGGCTAAAGACATTTTACTGCCTGCTGTCATTTCAGTCTAAATGTTCAAAACTTCAGGCTACTGCTGCTCATACAGACCAGGCTCCAGCACACACATCCCACCTTAACTAAGTTCAACCTTAATAAGCCAACCCAGTGACTTTCAACACCCAACAGAGTCCTGTGTGGGACTGAGGTGCTGGTGACTCAGCAGCACACAGCCCAGCAGATTTCCACTGGGGCTGCTCTAAGCACAATTGTGAATTAGATCAAGGTCTGCTCCATGAGTCTGCTGTGACACTGAGGAGTTGCTAGATTAATGACCAGGCATGTCTGAGACTTCTCATTTTAGAATCTGAACCAAGAGCTTTCTCATCTTGACAAGTGTCCCTTCTAAATCTGTTTTTTTTTAATCATGCAATCACTGAGGTTGGAAAAGTCCTTCGAGCTCATTGAGTCCAACCATGAATCCAACTGTCCCAACCCACTGCTAAACCCTGTCCCTGAGCTACAGATCTCCACAACTGTGAAACACAGTCAGGGATGGTGATTCAGCTGCCTCCCAACCTGTTCCAAGGTCCAAGGACCCTTCCCAATAAGTTGTTTTTCCTCCTGTCCAAACTAAACTTCTCCTGGTGCAGCTTGAAACCATCTCCTCTTGTCCTGTCACTTCTTGCTTGTGAGAAGTGACCACCTGCCATCTCTCTACATCCTCCTTCAGGTAGCTGTAGACAGTGAGGAGGTCTCCCCTCAGCCTCCTCTTATTCAGACTAACCAGCACCAGCTCCCAGTCTCTCCTCGCAAAGTTTGCTCTCCAGACCTTTAATCATTTCATTCTTCCTTTCTTCACTGCTGTTCTCTAATTCACAACTTACCTCCTTCCCTTATAGCCTCTGTTATTCCAAAAAGACCAGAGTTCCATAAATGAAGGCTGGTTCTGTGCAGGTCCACTGGCACTGCCAGCTGCAGAGCAGACCCAAACCACATAATGAAAGACTTTAAAATGAAGGAGGAAATGCAGGAAGAGGTCTTGGGGCTTTGTTTCAGCCAGGCAAACCAGTTCCAAGGTCCTTGCTGCTCTCCTCCATGAATATCTTTTCTCCAAAGTCCCCTAGAGTCAACTTGTCCAGCTCAGGGATGGCAAATTCCACAGCCCCAGAGACTAAGACACACACACACATACACAAAACCCCACAAGACAGCAACAAATTCTTCTTTTTCTTAAGACAACACATTTTGCTGAGGTCTGATTCAGCTATTTGTGCTTCCGCAAACAGAGGAGACAGAAGCTTTTCAAAATATAGCTGAATCTTGAGCTCCATCCAGAAGGTATCACTAGGAACAAACTGAAGGTCTAAATTAATCAAAGTAGATGTTTCTGACACACTGTGGACTTAACTAATGTGAACTAACTACTTCATGCAGCGCCTAACATGGAAATTCAGGTATAAGCATTATGGAAATGCTTCTCAGAATAAGAATCGGAGCCCTGTGTTACAGGTTGAAGGTAGTAAGCCCTGAGATTTAGATGCAGAGGTCCTAGATTTAACAACCCCTGTCAACACACACTGGAGGCTGTTCAGGTCTAACCCCTTCACTACAGGGCTGAGAATGAACTCATTTGTTTTGGCTGCATGTTCACACATTCTTTTGAAAATGGCTTTGCAGGAAACTCAAGTTTTCTTGTCTTGTCACACAGTGAGGACTGGCTTCTCAAATCCATTCCTGCTTCTGCATTCGAACTTCATGGTATTTAGGTTCTTTCTGCTGCCTTGTGCAGAATTTGAGCTGTTTCTTTAGTGAGGTTGGAGGAAAATCTTTACATGGACTCACCTAAGTTTTGTTGGAAGCTGCAGTCCTGAAAACTCAGAAATTCTGAAGCAAAAGCTGCAAACTCAACCTTAATAAAACCCCCCAGCAGCTCACCTGGCAGGTGTGGAGATAAATGATAATGTCCTCCCAAACAGACCCAAGAATTTTAGCCACTAAACAATCTCAGCTTCACATAATCGACACCAGATGTTCAGAACACAATGTGAGGGGGTTTGCCGAAAAATGTTCTGTTCTCTCTTCTGTTCAGTGTCAGGGAAGCAAAACAATTGGTTTAGGACATATTCTGCCTCCTTTCGTTCCTAGAATACAGAGTGGATCCAGCAAGAAAACTTTGAAACCACTAACGTTCCCAGAGATGATCACTGCATATTCAACATATTCTCCTCTATTCTCTCAAACTAGTATGTCTCAAAGAATCAAACTCAAAATGGAATAAACTCTATTTATTAGGCAAAACCCGCACTGGTCACAACATCCCACTGGGAATACCACAACGTGAAATGGATCCCTCCATCCATGTCTGCAGAACAGCCACAGCAGAGCTGAAAAAAGAGAAGGGGGAAGAGGGGACGAGCAGGGGGAAAGAGGGGACAAGCAGGGAAGGTGTCACCAGTCTGCACAGGGACATGTTCTCTTGTCAAAAGAACACCAGATTTGTTTGGCACTCGGCATTCTTGACAAGCCCACCTATGGGATCTGCTAGTACCAGCTAAGCATTCACAAACTGCTGATCTGTTCCACTGTTTTCTTCTGTAAACTAGAATGGTCTGGCCTATCCCTGAAGGAGTTTTCTCCCTCATCCTCTAAGCCTCCCTCCCACTTCTCTAGAAGAACCAAAAAGGGCCAAATCACACCTATGAAAATTCTTCAAGACCAAAAGCATTTAGCAACCACTCCAAACCAACAGGATAAAGCTCCAGTCTGCAGCATGGCAGCTGCTGTTGTGGTCATGTGAAGTTGCCCTCTGTTGCCCACTTCTCACACACCCGAAGGAGGAAGTTTCTCGAGAAACTGTTGATCTTCTAGAGCAGGATAAACCTCAGAATACTTCGTGTTTGTGGTTTATAATAAGTCCTTGTATCTGGGGGTTGGAACTACACAATGCCTAAGATCACTTCCAACCTAAATCATTCCATGGTTAACTCAGCATCTCTTTGCAAAGGCACCACACTCAAGGAAAACAGCAGTTGACACCAGATTTTCTTACAGATGAGAAACTCACCTGCACATACCATACAGCGGGATAAGATAAAATGATCCCTGAGAAAAAGCTGTGACAGTGACAGCAGATTAATGACAAAACACCTCTCTCGTATGTATTTGTGCACCAGAGCAACATGTACCTCACTTCTACTCCCCTTATCCCAGGGGTCCATCGAGCACAGCAGAACCTTGGTCATCACTGCAATGAATTTGGCTCTGTTTGTGCCCAGGGACAGCAAACAACACATGTGAAATGTTGGGGAGGCATCACTCATCAAATCCACTTATGAGACAAGATAACTGAGAAAGGAGCAGCAAGAAAGGCTTAGAAAACCCATTATGTTCAGAAGAGCAATGAAACGAGTCAGGCCATCACACACAGTTTGAATATTTGGCTTGGCACCGCAGAACAGCTGTGCTTTGCTTTTTGGCTCTAGGTCTGGGCTGCCATTTCTCACCACAAAATATTTAAGCTCAAACATATGTTCAGCTACAGAGCTTGAGAAAAACACCTTGGGGAAACACAAAGTGAAACAAAAGCCTTTGTTTCTTGTTCAGAGCTGGAAACCCAACACAAATCACCCCTGTATCTATTTAAGTCAAATAAATATTTACCCATGAGCAGGATCCAAAGCTATTGCCCTGGGCTGATCAAGGTCTTGCCAGAAGAGGACTTTTCTAGATGTTCCATTGAGATTAGCTACTTCTATCCTATTGGTTTCTGAATCCGTCCAGTAAAGTTTTTTCCCAATCCAATCACATGCCAGGCCATCCGGGGAAACCAGACCAGAAATGATGACATTCTGCACCACATTCCCAGTTTGGTTAATGAAAGTTTGCTTGATGGCTTCTTCACTCACATCTGTCCAGAAAACGATGCCTTGCGAATACTGGAAGTCAACCGCAGCAGCATCCTCTAAACCACTGACCACCACAGTGGACTCCAGCTTCATGCCTCCAGCATCCACCAGTCGAACATCCCGCCGGTTGGCAAAAAGCAGAAAGGGAGATGCTACAGAAGGAAAGAAGATCAACATGTCAGTATTACTGGCCTGTACAGATGTGGCAGCACCAGCTACAGATATGAGGCACTTTTTAACCCAGGTCAGCAGGGCACACAGTACAAAAGAGTCACAGAATGTTACAGGTTGGAAGGGACCTCAAACGATCATCTAAGTCCAACCCCTGCTGCTGGAGCACGGTAAGCCTACAGTACCGTCTCCAGATGTCCTACATGGGGCTTGAACCCATGACCCCAGGAATTCAGAGTCCCATGCTCTACCAACTGAGCCAACCAGGAACGTGGCTGCCACATACGAGAGAAAAATGTCTGCTCTCACTCCAAATCATCTTCCTACCACATGTCACACAAAGGAGTAAACAGGAGGGAAGAGCAGGCCCACTGCTGCATCTATCGGATAAGGACAGCATCTTTACCATAGTGCAGAGTCCAACCCGTGGCCCTCCAAAACTCATCCAACAGCACCCTCTGTGACTCCATAACCCCAGACTTAATTTGTTCTAGGTCTTTGTGGTTTAAAAGCTTGGCTCACTCACTTCAGTGAAAGTTCTGATGCCTTTCAGTAGCAGGCTGGGAACTAACAGCCCCATCCATAACACCATACCAAGTGCCTTCCTAGATGGCAAAGAATGAGATGGAGGTTCAGAAACACTGGCTTCTCCTTGCACCACAATGAGGAGAAATTCAAGGAAAAGCTTAAAAGAAGGTGATGATGTAGGTTGTCACTAAGGAGCATGCCAGTATTTCAGAAGCAGGCACTAGATGCTGGAAATAACAGAGCTCCCTCAGCTTTTTTTCTGATTGCAAAGCCTGGCTGGGATCTTCCAATCGCCAAACAAAGTGCTATCTATCTTCATCTCTCCCTCTGAATTCAGTGCACTTCCCACTCCTCCTTCCAGTTCTAACTCAAGCAGCAGCTGCTGGAACTCGACTTCAGTCAACTGTTCACTTCTACCTTCACAGACAATCCTTCCACTTGAAGCTGCCGCTCCCAGTGCGCAGCCAGCACAAGTCCGAACACTTGCCACTCAACTCAAGGAACAACACACAGAACAGAGCAGCAGATGTTATTTCATCTTCTGTGGCATCCAGCCTGTGATATAAATACCTTTAGTTTCAAATTTATGTCACTGTATATCACAGACTCTCCATATTGCCTTTCGGATCCTCCTGCACGTCTAAAACAAGACAGCTCTGAGCAGCTCTGAGCTGCAGGCAGCTGCCAGCCTTGCCACATGCCATCGCCTTTGCCGTGACCTCTGGCTCCAGTGCTACTCACTGACAAGCCACAGCATGGGCCACAGCAAAGGACACCCCAACAATACCTTCTGGGGTTACCTGCAGGCCAAGGACCTCGGTTAGCATCTAAGGCTCTGCTTCACATCAACTGAAAAACATGCATAAAAGTTCAGCCTTTTGAGTATCATTATTGTTATTCTGCAGGGCCTTTTCTTCCTGAAGACAGGGAAGAGATGGCTTTATTTTTCTTTTTGGAGGAAGTCAACACTCCTGAAAGCAATAAGGGAAATTTAAGTCAGCTGAGGATCTTGGCCAGCAGGGACACAGTTGTTATCGTGAAAGGTTCACCCAAAACGTAGGATCTTTGTTTTCTGCAATACTTAACTCACTGAAGTTTATACAGCTTGAGGAGGATTATTTATTAAGAAATGAAGACTCAATATCAAACCTCTCTCGTTTCCTACCTTGCCAGGTTCCTCCTCTCTCATCTCACCACACCATATCAGTCCCGTGGAAGCCCGGCAGGTTGGTTATTGAAAACAGAAGGAAAAATGTCTAGAATGCAAAGTGCTTGTTTTCTTCTCCATAGCCCATTGGCTCCCTGGGACCGTATCTGTTTGCAGTGGCACTGTCCCAAACCATCTGAACACTTGGAAAGTCTGATGTTAGCAGCCTCTGTTTAAGTCATAAGGTCTTTGGGACAGAGAACTGCTTGAGTTATGGACGTTACCTCACCCGAGCAGCCCCACAGCCAGGCAAAGAGCAGAGCTGCAGAACATCGAGGTCTGAATTTTAACAAAACTACCAACCCAAAAACCTGTTTTGAGGGGTAGGGACAGATGGATTTGCATCCAGGCATCTCCATGCCAAAGCCATTATTAATGCTGCTACAAACAGGAAAGTAGCCTGAAATATCAGCTCCAATCAACAGCAGAGGAACTTGACAGCTTCTTAACTACAAATCAGACATACACAGCATCTAATCCAATCAGGATCAATATTATCCCAGCTCCTCATCCCTTTCAAGAGATTCCTTCCCTGCTGCTGCACACAGGAGGGCAATGGCCCACAGATCACACATTAACCACCGAGTTCTCTGTCACTTCTGGGCTTCAGTCATCCTGACTGAAAGGCAGCCACATTGTGCCAGCAGGGAAACCCTACTGCACTGCTTGTTCTTGAGTGGAAATTCTGCTGCCTTTAATACACTGGTGTGAACTGACTGATTATTTGAAATGGCCAGAGTTTATCCCTTTTAAGAATAAATGAGGATAACTTTCCTTTGGAAAAAGTAAGAGGAAAGAAAGCACAACTCTGACTTTGAAAACCATGTTACCTATTTTATTCAGTCCAAATTCTATCAAAAATGGCTGTACAGCCCTTTCAGGGCAGAGAAAAAGCCCCAAAACCCAGTGCCTTGGCAGAAGGAGGGAAGCACAGCATCTAGTTTCTTAGAATCACTGAAGGCAGCAGTTTAGTGATTCCAGACAAACTCACACCCCAGGTAATTATAACCAACAGGGTTCCAAGCCATTAAAAAAGGAAACAGAAAACTCAAAGAGCAACAAATAAAACGGCACAAATCTTGATTTGTATGCCATGACAAAACATCCTGGAGATTCCTGATCATCTCATCCATACCGTGGGAGCAGGGTTATTCTGAATCCCACAGGAGCCCTTATGACAAGAAGGATGTGGATGTGCTG
>VXBP01010091.1:0-20314 GCA_013400115.1 Rhinopomastus cyanomelas
ACCTGACCCAAGGCCCTGAAGTCCCTCTTCATAGCGCTTAATTTTTTCCTTCCAAGGTCATCGGAACTTATCTGGAAGGTTAGCAATAGGTAATAGTTTGTTGGCCGTACCAAGGAGGGAAGCCTTCTCGTTACATCCTTGACCTGGGCCCCCGGTAGACAGCAGACCTCCCTATGGAGTGGGTCAGGTCTGCATATTGGGCCCTCTACACCCTTCAAAATGGAGTCATCTATGACAATAACTCTTCTCTTCATTTTGATGCAATATGTTAGTATGGAGGGCTTAGGCTACTTTAATTTTGAGATTTCCTCCAAGCTGTATGGTTCACCTTCTTCACTGGTCAGTTGTACCTGCAGGACACCAAACCTGTTCTGCAAAGGTACCTGGGGAGTGCTGTTAATGACTGAGGTAACACACCCACCATGGTGGGTGGGAATTTGTTGCCACAGCCCCTCATTGTTTTGGTAGGTGGAGTTCGGAGGGTGGGAGATGGACAAGTCAGGAGTTTCTTTACTGCCTTAACTGTGGTCTAGCCTTCCTTCCCTCTTTTCCTTTGAGTTACTGGCTGCAACCTGACATGGGGTAGATACAGGGGATACTTGAACCCCGGTGTCTGATAATGCGTAATCCTTTCTCTCCGTCGGGGCTCCCAGAGGCCGATATCACCTGTCTGTCTCGTCTTCTGATTCTCTGATATTTCTAAGCCCATGAACTTCTTCCTTTAATTGTTCAACTTCATCCTCCAGCCGTGCTGCTCTTCTCAGGAGGAAATCTACCTGTTCACAGCGTATACAATTCCCTGGTACAGAGGACAGACTGAGGCATTCACTGCAGCCTGTGGTCTGCATCTTAGCCTGTTTCATTCCACCCTCTTTCTGCGTTCCCATCTTCATCTTGGCTGGCACCAGGAGTCTTCCCTTCTTCTGCTGGGTGGAGGCCATTATGCTTACCTACTGTGGCTAGCAGGTTAGGGTTTGGGTTATGGGTTTTGGGGTTGTTTTTTTTTAGTAAAAACAGCCCGCTCCTCTCAGTTTAGATCTCTACATGATCTGCGGCAATCTCCGCCCCTGTACTTCAGCGCGCACGTAGCCACGCACACATGCAGCCTGGAAAATAGGAGGTTCTATATAAATATGAGAAGGAACTTCTTCACAGTGAGGGTGACAGAGCATTAGAATAGTCTGTTGAGGGTGGTTGTGGAGCCTCCTTCTCTAGAGACGTTTAAAACTCGTCTGGATATGTTCTTGTGCGACTTGGTCTAGGTGGTCCTGCTGTGTAAGATGGATTGGACTAGATGACCTTTTGAGGTATCTTCTAATCTCTAATGTTCTGTGATTTTTTGATCTTAGCCTTAACTCTTTTTGCTGAGGGGTTCTAGCCCAACATGGTGCAGCTGCCCCAGGCTAACCCCACACACACACACATCCAGGGTGCTTGGGAAGGGAAAGATGGGCCTGCTGCAACCCGGCCTAGGCCAGGCTATGGCCCCACTCCACCGTGAGGAGGGATGTGGCAGCTCCATGTGGACCTGAGAAGAAAAACCTTAGTGCCATCACCCCCACCACAGAACAGCCTTCCAGTAACTCGTAAGCTGAGGGACTGCTCTTTTTCCTCCTGGCGCATGGCTCCTTAAAACACATTTTGGAACAACAGAGAGGGGAAGTAGATTACACAAGGCTCCCTATGNGGAATTACATCAAGGTCATCGTCCCCATCCCCTGTCCCCATCCCCCCTATCCAGCAGCAAGAACTGATAAGACAATGCTCCAGCAGATAACACTCTCGGTCCATTGTGTACCACGGGCGCTTTGATATGTAGCTTGCTTAAGAGATAATTGTAGCTAGTTAGCATGAGATAGTGTTTACTGGAACTGTTAGCCAACTGCTGCTATTGTAGAGCATGTATCAAATCATATATAAGAAACTCCTGTTTGTCTAATAAACAGAGGAACATGTTGCTTGCATCAGGCAGTGTCCCATCTCTCAATCGCGGCAATTTTGTTTTTTCTGAATGTGGAAAATTCGAGAAATGTCTTTGTTTGTACCTCAGTAGTAAAAATTTATTAACATTGTCCAAAAGATTATTTTTCTGGGAATTAACGAAGTTTCCTTAGTCTCAGCAATGTTCATTGACTCCATGTCTTTATCTGTACTTTTCTGTTAGGGATGTATTTCAGTTTAGATGTTTTGATTTAGAATATTAAGTGTTCCTTTATTTTTTATTCCTTCATTACAAGTGAAGAATTGTACGGATGATACTTCCTCCTTGGAATGGGGGTAGGAGGGAAAAAAGGAATGAAAATATCCCCTTCCACCTTAAAGAAAGACCTGTGAAATCCTTTTTTCTGGGGATCCGTAAATGAAGCAAAACAGCTTTGAAAGATAAATTACTGGTTCCAGATATTGATGGAGCAAATTAATTAGTACACTACATACTTCCACCTCCCACACTTCTAGGCTTAGGTTAATAATACAGAATGTACACTCAGCTATACAAAGGAGAAGACTCTCAATCACAAGGAGTTTCCTTAGATGCATCCTAGCCTAAGGAGAACATCCTCCCAGCTGAATCCCTGCTGCACTGAATAGACCTTACACAAACTTGCCTCCCTTAGAAAAATGTGAGCTGTGATCATACATGATCATATTAGAACCTGTTGGATGCAGATTTGCTTTCTAGGCATGTATGTGTGCTGGTGGATTTATCCAGAGCTAACAAGAATTTTCCAGAAGGTTCCAGCAGTGTGTCTGTAATCAGCCCAGCAAACATTGCAGTTTAGTGGTTGGAATTTTCTCAGATCAAGGGGGTGGGTGCACCTGCCACATCTAGCAAGATGAAAAATACAGAACAATAGTTGCTTTATGATTCATAGACTAAAGCAGATATTCTGCAGAACTGTCAAGAAGAAACCACAGGTGTATTACTCAGGCCTATTGCTCTGAGAAAAGACAATTTTCGTACAGCTGCTAAAACATATAGGTCTAGTACAAGTGTTCTCAAATATGTATGGTCACAGAAGTGGCTTTTCTATTTGGGACAAAGACTACAATTTGAAAATATGTTATTTGTAATGAAAATACAAAATTTTGATGCATGTTGCTGAAATAAGAAAAATTATGCTCAGAACTTACATAAAAATATAAATTACCGAATGTTTACACAAAGCAAAATAGCTCCACACTATACAATCATAATCTATGGAGGTATTTTCAAAAACAGAACCTTTAAAAGGTTTTCCACTCATTCTATTTTTAATTATCTGTTACATATTTATTTAATTGAAAGTGGTGAGGATCTTTCGAGGTCTCTTCCAATCACTAATGTTCTGTGATTCTTTACTTCTGCCCCTTCCTGTTTAATATTGAATAATAAAATAGTTTTCATGACATGTTAAATTGTTTGGATACATGATGCAAGTTAAGAAGGAGAAAAGTTAGAAGACAAGAAATTGGAACCTTAGACAGTCTCTAGTATACTCTGTATTTCTTTGCAGTTTCCTTCTAATATTGTTGGCATTGCTGCTAAAAGCAACAGCAAAGCACAGTGCTGCTGCAGTTGAGATGGAACAATGCTTGATGCAAGCGTCATTTATTAAGCATACAAGAGTCCTTTATATATGATTTGATACATGTTTTAACAGAATAGTGATTGGCTAACAGTTTCTTTAAACATTACTTGATTATGCTGATTGGTGGCTATTATCATTACTACATGGTAAGCAAGCTACATAACTAAGCACCTATGACCCAGAACGGTCCCTGCACAATTATCTTGTTTTTGGTTTCTGTTGTTTCGTGACCCACACCCAGAGTCCCGTATATTTTGTCTCTGTGGCTGGCTTAAGCGTTTACTCTCAGTTTTATCAAGATACAGCTCGATCTTCACCAGACACAACTTGACTTGTTTATGTTCATGCCTTTCCATACAGAAGTTCCAGCACATTCCCAGTGCCCAGGTTCTTGGTCATCAATTTAGTGGTGCTGTCCGTTCGCTTAGCCTTGTGCAGACTGTCACAGTGCATGTTGATAATAACACAGATGCAGGAGGCATCTGTGTTTTTTCTCAGATTAGTCTTAATAATAACATTGAGTAGTCAATTCTGTTTCTCAGCATTTCAGAGAAATGCTCCAATGTGCAATACTGAGACATTTATCCCAAATTTGAAACCAAGGTCAAATAATATACAAACTGCACTACCATCATCAATGTTCAATATATGCAGAGATACCAGTCCTTAATAGCTCTTGACATACTGATTGTTGAATGTCAAGAACCATGTACAGAAGATGAAGACCCTATTTTTCACAGAAGCAGTATTTTTGAGAATACAGGTTTAACACTTTTCAGCCCCTTATTTCTCAATTTCGGTCCCTTTTACTGTGTCATGTTTTCATTTAAAACTTTTATGCCTCTCTCACTTTAAAATAGACCAAGCTATCTTTTACAACTTAGGAAGACTTTGGCTTATTTATTTGCAACTTAATACATCTGTTTTTCCATTATAGACTTTTAAGTATTTTGTATTAACATGTTTGGACAATATTGTTATCTTGCTGCTATCTATTCCTCCTTGATCATTACGCTCACCCACCATTTTTTTATATTTTTGCTTCAGAATAAATGTGAATTTTAAGCTCCTTTTTCTCCATATCTTTTATTTGAACAACACAGATTAACAGTCAGATATTAGCTTTCAGCTCTGAGCCATCAATTATCACTCATGAATAACGGGCTTTCCTCATTCTCTCTGTTTTATCATCTTTCTTGGCATTTTCAGTATTCGCTGAGGGGTTTTTCGCTGTCTTTTGAGAAGCAATTTTCTCTTAAACTTTTTTTTTTCCATAATATTATTTCCATTTTTCTCTTCTAGTATTTCTTCTTCCTGAAATTTGATCTTAATTTAGATAAAAGCCCCCTGACTTACTTCATTTAGCATCTCTTCTACAAGACTTAAACACTTTTTTTACTTTATCTAACATAAAGTCTTCTCCATGTTTTTTCCAAGAAATCTTACATGTTGCCATCTTCATCAAACTTCTAAAGTATCTCTCTGTTTGAAATGGTTCACTGTCCCTCAGACAGTGATGGGGGCTGGGATATAGTTTGTGCTGCTTGGCTTGTCCTGCCTGGGAGCTGGAGGGAGAGACAGGGGAGCTGTACTCCTCAGCCCAGATGCACAGTCAGAAGGAAGTAACCTGTGGTTGCTCGGTTTCCACCCCCTAACCCCTGGTGGGGTGGGGGGTAAATACCGGCGGGCCGCATTGGAGACCCTTGGGGGCCATATCCAGCCCGTGGGCCGGAGTTTGAGGACCCCTGTGACTTAACAGTTAACTGGAAAACAGATGGATGCTGACCATGACACATGTAGCATCTGTTTGCTTGCTGCAAATACATCTTATTCTTTTTACACAATGCTACAGATTTCTTTACTCAGGAGCAAGATAAACTTTACCCCTTCATAATTTTGCTTATTCAAAAATCACAAATTAATGAGGTCACAAATAGTTATGGAGTATTTTTTTTTTTTTATTTGTGATCTTGATTTCTCCTGCATACACATAGCAGTGAAGAAAAGTTGGAAGTGGTACATCTGACTGTAGCAAATCAGTTCTTAAATTACTTAAGAAAATTATGTCGATAAAGTTCCTATGTGGAAAAGCAGAGTAAAGTTGTACACAGATTGAAAATAATTTTTAAAACCAGTGTGAGAATTATAAACAAGTTGGTAATTAACTGGTAGCTTCAGGAGATTATGATTGGAACTTTTCACTCTATTTTGAATTTGATAACAATGACAAGAATTTGATGCTGTCACTGCTGTTGGGTGTTTAGCATTAACTCTTGACCTAATATTAGGCCAACTTCTTACTCTAAATCTCAAAAGTTGAAAGCTGGGGAATAGATGGAGAGTTCAACTTTTAGTATTGGCACTTTGTCTTCTAAGCAGAGGAGGTAGGTAACTGCAAAGAGATGAGTCAGTATCTACACAACATTGAGAAAGAAATTGATTAGCAGAGGGGTTTTTTTTCACATCATCAACAGATTCTAGGCAGTGTTGTTGCAGATTTCTTGGATATTGATTGATTGTAAATTATCTATACTTCTATTCAAACTATAGTAATTGTTTGCTTTCTGAACAGCCGTCTGGAATTATCTGCTTGATCAAGAACCTATGGATGATCACAGTCTGTGGATCAAAACCTGTGTCACCTAAAATAAACCCCAAACAAACTACAGCACTCTACACACGTGCTAAAATGCTCTGTGTTGGTGGTGGTTGAAATACTTCAGAATGACAGAAACATACACAGAATGATGTCTATTATTTAGCTTTTAATCTCAATAATTAAGGGGAAAATCTCATTAAACTCATACTGTATAGCAATACTATATTTCTTCCTATATGTAAAATTAATGTTCAGGACTACTTATAAATAATTTGCTATATCTAACAGATAACCTATTCATGTCTATGTTACAAGGTGGCTAGTTGTCTTGAGTGTCCACAAAACAGAGTGTGTAAACTCCTAATAGCCTTTATGATCCTTATGATTTGCCCAGTATCTTCCCTCTCCTCTACAGGTAGCAATTCAATTTTGAAATGGCTTTAAGCTTTGCTTTGCTGAGTCAGTTATGCAGAATTTGCTCCTCCTTACTGCTTTCTAAAACAGGTGCTGTTCCTTCCATTCCCATGGGCCTTAACTTGCTTATACCATTTATGTATATGGCTCTTACGTTGCAGTGTTTTATTAAACTTAATTCAGTCAAGATGCTTGAAAGGTAGTTTGATCCATTAAAAATGGATTTCGGATCTCAGTATGGATATGTCTGTGTATCTATCTGTCTTTTAATGCATCACCCTGAACACATCAGTGTGATTACCAACATTGATTTTGTAATTCAGAAGATTCCTTCTTTAAGTCAATAACAGCTGTCTTCCTGCAGAATATGTCGTTGGCCATCATCAGATATTGTGAATGATGGCAAAGGATGCCTGTCTTACTCATCCTCTGTACTGCCTAAGAGGAAATATATGGTATATATTATGGGTAAGGGGAAAAAAAAGGAATTATGAGAAACCTGCTAGGTATATTTTTCCCTATTCTCAATCTTGACTTCAACTCACTGTATGAGCCAGAGTAAGGTCTTAGTACTGAATGCATATCCATAGAACATAGAATCATTAGGGATCTGGAGGGACCTCAAAAGATCATCTAGTCCAATCCTCCTGCCATATAGAAGCCTTTCTCTGAGTATCTGTTTCTTCAGAGTTACAACAAACATATTCTTACTTTGTAGGAAGAAGAGTGTATTTTTTCAGATTCCAGAAAATATTTCATCTCTCTTTAGACTCTTAAAAGGCCCCAGGTCAAAGTTAACAGATTTAACCAGTCTAAAAATTCTCTCTGTCTCCAATTGCTTGGCACCATGTGCCAAACAATATAATCTAACCATATAATTGCAATGCCACCATCATGTCACTGCATATTTAAATCTCTTTACAGACCTATTAGATTCAATATTATATGAAGTGAAATTATAAGAACAAATAAAGTAATTTTACTGAGGCTGTACTAAAAATATTTTAAAAGTTAGATTTTAAAGTTCCACTTAGTGCTTTCTTTAGCATTTAAAAACACCAATCTATAATTATAATGTAATGTAATTTTAGCAACAATGAATAAACTTGGAAAAGTTTCTCTTCAGGTTTATGTAAGAAAAATATCTGAAGTTTACCTAGTTGTTTAGCCAGATGTAGCATATCTTGTTATTAAATCATAGAATCATTAAGGTTGGAAGAGAACTCCAAGATCATTGTCTAATCCTCAACCCAATGCCACCATGCCCACTAAACCACTATTCTAAGGACCAGATCTATAATTTTTTTTGAGCATGTCCAGGGTGTTGACAGCATCACTTCCCTGGGAAGCTTGTTCCAATAATCCTAATGCTTAATGTAAACCCCACTTGGCACAGCTTCAGTCCTTTCCTCTTGTCCTATTGCTAGTGACTTGGGAGAAGAGACTCATTCTTGTATTTGTTATTGTAACAAGGATATTGTAACAAGGTTATTGTAAAGGATAATAAGTTCTCCTCTCAGTCTCCTTTTCTCCAGACTAAACAGACTACAATTTTTCACTGAAAGAGTGATCTGGTTTTGGAATGGGCTGCCCACAGAGGTGGTTGACTCACCATCCCTGGAGGTATTCAAGGTTAGGCTGGATGAGGTTCTCAGTGGCATGATCTAGATGTTAGATGTTAGGTTTACTTGGTTTATTTGAATTGAATTTATTTGAACTGGATGATCTTTAAGGTCTTTTCCAACCTTATCATTACTGCAATACTGTGATACCCTCAGTCGCTTCTCATGAGACCTGTACTCCAGGCCCTTCATTAGCTTTAACGTTCTTCTTTGGACTCGCTCCAATATATGGAGATTTTTGTATTGAGATGCCCAAAACTGAACACAATACTCAAGATGAGGCATCACTAGTGCCTGGTACAGGGTGACAATCACATCTCCAGTTCTGCTGGCCACACTATTTCTGGTGAAGTCCAGGATGCCATTGGTCTTCCTGGCTACACAGGCACACTGCTGGCTCATGTTCAGTCAGATGTCAATCAGTACCCTCAGGTCCTTTTCTACCAAACAGTTCTCAAGCCACTCTTCCTCAATCCTTATTATACTTATTTTTTTGTTAAACTGACAGGGATTTTTCCTTCTGTCCACAGTTTTTGAGATTGAGCTGAAAACTTTCTAGAAATATTCTGATTGTTTTTCAATAAGCTTTTCTAAGATAAAAGCACAACAACTGTTTTAGTTTTGCCAAATTAGTGTGGTTATCATCTATATAATCTCATTTAATTGTTATCCTTACATAGTAGAACAAGAGTTATGAGGATGAAATGGATCTTAATTGATTGCCCTGGGTAAAGAAAGTTAACTGTCTACAATAGTTTTAAGTCTGGATGAGGAGAATGGTTTGGAAGTAAATATTCTGTTCTTTCCAGCTCAGTGGGATACGTTTTCTCTAACAGAGTCAGGTGAGAACACACAAACTAGATCTACTCTTGAGGAATGCTGTGGAATACTGAATGCTTTCAACAGGAGAAAGAGCATGATTCTATCAATCCAGGTATTTTTTTCTTACTTCTAATTTTGATTCAATGTTAAAATGATCACACAATATCAGAAATTAATAAATCCAGTTACATTGTTTTTGAGTAGTTGTATTGTTTTTGAGACAATCTGGGACCTCTAGCTGTCAAGAAAACTGTGCTTTTCTTGACAAATGAGACAAAGAGGAGTAAAGTGTTGTGTCTGAAGTCAAAGAGGTATTTGCTTTCAAGGCTGTCAAGAATGAACTTAATTTTTTTCAATAGTTGAGAGAGCTACACCTGTGTCCACCTTTTCCTACTCTGATAACATAACTATAAACTGCTTTTTCTACATTTCTGTTAGAGAAAAATGAATAATTTAATTAAAAAAAAATACTGAGTACTAGGATCTCACTAGCAATGTGTTCTGATCAGCATTTTAATCTTAGATCACTAGGGTAAATAAATATTTCAAGATACATTCAGATTTGTTATAATTTGGGGAGGGGAAAAAATAAAACTCTAGAAGACTCAGAAATTAAAGGCAAAAGAATCACAAAAATCCTTGGCAATTCTAATAGAGTGCTATAATTTCTTTCAGCATTTCATCAAAAGCTGATACATTTTATTTCAGAAAGCAACAATCACATAGATTCATGGAAGCAGACTGCTACCAAAACTTTGCCACACAAGTTTCGTTTAAAAGTCCTAAAAAGTTAATAGCTTGATTTGATCTGCAGAAAGTATAGCACCAACACCAAAAAATAGATAAATATATTATTTGGCACCGACTGAATTTAAATATTCAGTGTTTTGATTAGTGATTTTCCTGTTAAAGACCCTCAAGCTCCAAGAATGTGACCCTGTTGTCAAAGAAATTAAAGGACACATTTTTTTTTTAATTATTTTTCCTATGTTTCTTTCATATCACTATTTTTGCTTGGCATGTAGGAACAGCAGTTCTCTCTAATGTCAATAATTCTCTCTGACAAGCCTAAAGCTCTCTGCACCTAAATACAAATCTCTAGTTATGTATCTTCATTATTGATGGTGAAGCTCACATTGCAGTCATTGACTATTTCTTGCCAAAACAAGGTGAAGTTGCCTTTGAAGAAGCAAGCTTGTGAGATAGTACTATATCTGTCATAATACAGGGTTCAGCATGCACTGCAAAATCTGAACATGCGTGTTATATGTGTGGATCACCCTGCTGCTGTGTATCCTGAGGCAAAGATTAAGCAGCTGGCTCGTATTGTTTGCACAGACTGCAGGCACTGCAGTACAGGTGAAAAATTGTCTTACAAATGGAACTTTCTAATTCAAGATAAGCTTTCACATAGCAAAATATGGTCTACAAGTACTCAGAAAGCTGCTCTGTGAGTGTCCAAAGCAACCTGCTATCATGGAAATAGGGGTCATAGTGAACTGGTGTGTTTTAACTGATCACTGCTGTTTCAGGTGGTGTATGTGTCATGCCTGAAAAGAAAAGAGACAGGGCCAAGCGAGAAGGTGGTGATGATGATGGCAAGAGAAGGTACTGAAAAAAGATTCTCTTATGGTAAATTCTTGGAAGCTTTCCTCATGTAAACAGTGGAGTACTGGTTTTAGATTAAGTAAAACTTGCCTAAATGTAATGCACCAAGGTAAGTGGCAAGCAGGATTGGAAAATACATTGAATGAGAAAATAACTTACTTTGATATCTCTTTTTCCCTCCTACTCCTTGTTCCTTTGGATTTGTTCTTGCTATACTTACCTAGAAAACTGTTATGGATATGCACTTGGCAGTCAAAAGTATCTTAAGAGATTTTTGAATATGAAGAACTTCTAGATTCCTGGATGCCTTGCTTTTTTCCCATGTATCGACTGACATATTTACACAACAGCTCTATTACTTTTGCTCTGATAAGCCATTCAGTGTGACAAAAACTTCTGGAATATTTTCTAAAAGTGATTTTGGAAATATAAGAACATTGTTATAGCCGTTTATAGTTTTCTCAGCAACAGATAGCACTTTACAGTGTTAGTATCACCACATAATAATCTAAATAGAACAAAAGAAAGCAAAACCCAAAAAACAAAATGCAAAAGATAATTATTCGTATTAGAAAATTTCCTCGAAATAAGAGATGACATTCAATAAACTGAATAAAAATTAAAAGCAAAATTAATGTATGTTTATTTAGCAAATTTCAATTTTCAAAACAATTTTAGTGAAATGTTTGCTATTTCATACAGTAAAGAGCAGAAATGTAAAAAAACCCCAAAAAATAACATAACAAGGAAAGCCAAATTAAATTACTTCATCAATTTCCAAAATAGATTTTTGAAATAAAATCTGAAAAGAGTTTTTAAAAGAGACCAGTATTTATAGATTCTATCTTGTCTGTGGAAAAAGCAGATAATTTATTGTTCCTTTCCTCTTGTTAGAATGCAGTCTGCAAAGCTGAGGGCCCACGTTTCTAAGTTAGAAATGCGTCAAAACTGTTTGATTCTTCTTAACATGAAACATTTATTTTAGTATATAGTTTCTAGCAGTAAATGCAATTGTGTAAGAAGGGCAGCTTGCAATAGGAACTAAAGATAATGGCTGTTGTGATGACTCAGTTGTGACAGTCATACAGTTAATATCTTGGATAATAGAAAATGACAGTAATGGTTCCTTTGCCTCAATTTTTATAGCAAACTCTGCTTATTATTCTGATAAAATAAAAAAAAAAACAAAAATATCAGCTGTCTCACCAATAGCTAAATCAGTTTTGACAGGACAGTGACCTTTTAAGAACATTTTTCAAAGAACAATACTAGTTTTTTTTCATTTTATTTGTGTACAGATGGGATGTAATGTTTATTTTTAAATGGGCTTTAAAAAGGGCAGAGATGTAAATTAAGATGTGTATACTTCACTTGTACTGCTGCACCACATAGACAGGTAATATGTCTATGTATAAACTTTCTTGTTCATTTGAAATATAGCTAAGTTTTAGAAGAACATTTTCAGAAGTATATTGATAGAATAAGATTTTATTACATAAACTGGGAGTACTTAGTCAAATATGAATTCCTTAAAAGGATAAATTGTCACTTGCTTAAAGTTTGAAACAATACCCTGTCTAGAAATTGTCAAGGTAAAATTCTTCAATCAAGACTTTTGAGGAGATTGAAGAAATATCAACTAAAAGAAATGGCTAGTAGAAGAAATTGAGATATACTGTCAGTGTGCTGTCCCAAGGTGTAATCCTGTCATTTGTGATTAATTTCTGTATGAGTAAGAAAGGATCATAATGAATAAGTTCAACAAGAACAGAAAGTTTTTATAAAGAAACTGCTATATGACCACATATGAGTGTGTGTGTGTCAGAATCAGACTGTCTTCTGTTCAGTGGAAAGAAGAGCTGGAGGTCTGGCACAGGAAGCACTGAAAGAAGCAACACAAGCCTATCACCTCAGCTGACATCACATGTACTACAAGAATATCTCTGACACATTCATATAATATTTACAAGGCTTATGTTTTCATGCTACAACCTAGCCCAGTCTGGCTGTGGTGTGACTAATTAAAATATTCTTTTAAACTGAGAAAAATAATTTACAAAAATCTGCCATAAGGGAATAAATAAAGTCTTTGGATATTGTAGGAGGGAAGGAAGTGAATCTTTGCATTCTGACACAGCATTCAATTCTGGGGGGGACTCTGCAAAAACATCCCTACAAGGCTTTTTCTTTCTCTTCATGTCCTGTTGCAGTGCCTCGGATAGCCTAAGTTGCAGCTCGCATCCAGCGAATTGGCATGACGGCCTTCAGGTTTCTCTATGCTCGACTCCTACGGTGCCGTATTACCCGGACCATTCGCATACTACTCAAACACCAATATGGTTAGCAGCAAATGGCGATTATTACAAGTAACACATACTTAATATAGTCTCCCTTATCGTACCACCACCAATCTTCTTCACTACAGTTATCACTCTCTGCTCTTCTCTCTGTCCAATGGGGTCACAGAACGCACTCTTCTTCACCTTACTTGGCATTGTTTAGCTTTTCTCCTTATCTTCAAGGATGACTCTCGCAGGCCCCTGGATACCAATGGGCCTCTGTTACCGCATCTTCTGAACCTGTGGAGCCTAAGGGACCACAAAACAGCTCCAGCCTAAGGGACCACAAAACAGCTCCTGCTGGATATGTGGAGCTGCAGGGCCTGCATGGACCCTGACGCCATCGCCGCCATCTTAAGAGCAGCTAGTTTAGCAACTACAACAATGTCCTTGTTCATAAAAACTGTCACTCACACCTTCACCTGATTTGCATACCAGTAAAGAATAGTGAATCCTGATTGTCTCAGAGAGGATTGTCTACAGAAATTAGTAGTACTGTAAAGAACACACAAATGAAATAATTATCATAGTCAAGTAATCTTAAATTCAGCCAGCACTTCACGCTATGGCAACTGTTGGCACCTCACTACAGCACAGCACTTCAATAGTAACATAATTAGAAGCAGAGTCTGCCCCGATCTTGCTGTACTATTAACTCTAAACATGTTTGTGATGTTGTCAACTGGGTAGTTGACTTTATTGTATTTTGGAGACATATGCTGCAATGCCACAATTCAAAATGAAAAAAATCTGTACCAGAAAGTAACCATATATAAAAGTTAAAAGCAGAAACTGGAAAGAACTTGTTCTGTTCTGCCCTGCAAGTGGAGAATAAGAAACTAAGGTAGAAGGAGTAGTGAAGATTTTGTATACCTGTGTGGTGAAAGGAAATATTTTGCTAAAGATTGTAATTTTTTGTTGGAAGAGAACCAAAAAGTAATATGTGATCGAAAAAGATGCTTTTCAACATTTCCCAAACAAACAAATAAGACATTTTACTGACAGTGTGATACTATAAAATAATTTGACACAGAAAATAATTTGAAGATTGAGAAAGCAATAAGATCATATTTCAATTCTAACAATATATAGCATCAGTATAGTCCTTTCTTGCCCATACTAGATGGATTTCTTCCCTGTTTTCTACGCAGGTGCTTAACTCAGTCACTTTTCTAAAGGTGATGTGATCAAACACAAAAAACCTAGAGCATATCTTCAATACCCTTGGGGGCCAAAGTGAGACCAACTGAGGCACATTAAATGGCAACTATGATTGCATCTTATTTTTGTTTAACCTTCACTTTCAGAAAGTTGTCTTCACATTGACATCACTAAATTTCTCCAAGGAAGTATATGAAAGTATAGCTTAAAAACTGTTTCCTTATTAAGTCAGAAACATGTTATTTGTAGTAAATATCCATTCTTTTAGATGCCTATGTTATACATTGTTATAATCTTCTTTCTTTTGTTTGGTTTCGGGTTTTGTTCACCCCTCCTTTGTGTTTTTACTCATTTTGAAATCCATCAGTGCTTCCTTATGTAGTTCCAAGAAGATATGTCAAAAGAAATTGCCAAAATTCAGCATACATATATTTATATACATGTATATACACACACACATAAATTAGACGTACATTCATTATGTATAGCACAGGTACATCTGCATTTAAGCTGTAATAACCAAAAGGACTTCTGTTTAAATCCTAAAAGTGAAAATGCAATTGATTAGTGAATTGGGAGAGGCAGTGCGTCTTGGGTAAACAGAAAAAATATATTATTTTGTATTCGCTTTCTTGTTAAGTAGCTTGGAATTCTCCAGAAAACAAAATATGGAAGGTTACATTGTTATTTCCTTTGCTAATGCTAGTTGACCTATATTAACTTAGTTGCCTAGACCAGCTTTCTAGTGACCATGGTGGTTTTGTATGAAAAACTATAAAACCAATGATTTTGAAAGAACGCAATGAAGTTCTGTGTAGTTACAAAATAATTTATAATTTAATTTAAGAAATTTCAGACTGCAAAGCAATATAAAGGGAAATACAGAAACAGTGCACAATTTATTGATTTTTATTTCAATGTATTTAAAAAAAAAATGTTGGGAAATACATATACACATATATAAGAATAGTTCTCAGATTTCTTCTCTATATTACCCTGTTTATTTCACTATTGAACATTTGTGTATACGACTTAAAATATCAACATTTTCCACTGGATGTTGCTTTTCAGTTGCTTTTCTCCTGGGAAGAATTTAAAGTTTAAGAGGGAGCCTCTAGTTTCTTCAAAATATTTTTGTTTTACAACTTTACAGTCTATGAAAGACCAACAATGATGTCAATGTGTATGAGACATAACCTTGCTGCTGCATTATTTATTATGAAAATCTTTCTACTTATGAAGTGGGTTAAAACTAAGAAGCTGCTTTGCTCCCGGGTTTTTGGCACCAATTTTGTGGTGGGTTCAAGACCACAATTAAAGATACAGGAAAAGAAAACAAAGCAGTTAGATCTTGATGAGATCTTGGATAAATTTGCCAGACAATGGATAGCTCAGGGAAACTGGAAAAGGGTTTATTAACTCTATAACTGTACACAGAAAAGAAGAAAATGTTAAGCAAGTTAGTGCACACAAACTAGAAACTGTGTCACAAATGCCATCATGTATGCTGAGAAAAACACAATGGGAGATCACCATCGTATCGGTCCTTGGGTCTGTTTTCATATCAGAGATCTGGGGGAAAAGACAATAGCTGAGTCAGGGAGAGATGCGCGGAGCCACTGCTTCTCCTCCCCACGGTGGGTCCGCAGCGGTTGGACCGGGTTCTTCCGGGAACTGCTGGAAGCAGTGGGAAGTCGCAGCCGTCCTTCTCCACCCTACTCTTTACGGTAGCGGAGCGGACCCGGCGAGCCCCCTCTGTCCTGTTTCCAATGGGACAAGCGGTGGAGGGAGCTGCTGGAAGCCGCAGCCGAGCCCCCTTCCTTCCTTCCTACCACTGCCCAGGGAACAGGGGATGGGGATTAGCACGGGGCAGAAGCCCGAGAGAGCAGGATAAAGATCTCAGTCCGCTTTTATGGGCTGACTTGTAGCTACACCCCTTAGGGCAGGTCTTCGGACAGTGTCACCTCCCTCAGGACAGGTAACTGGGGAGAGGGGTCATCTGAGGATAACAACTTTTTGTTCCTCATGAAAGCACAAATCTGCACATCTGAAAATTCTGGTAATTTTCATACTGCAACAATTACCTCAGTGAAGCTTCAAAGTGTGTTTCTTGTAAGTGCTGTTAGTCACTCACTGAGGACCTCTTACAGCAAGGAACCTCTCAGCTATAAGGAATATCCTCGTCAGGTGTCCCTCTTTAAGGGGAGATCTTGGTATGCAGCCCGCTGCCATGCAGGATAGCTCAAAGTGGTCTTGGGCTGCCCATTATTTATCACAGAATCACAGAATGCTAGGGATTAGAAGAGACCTCAAAAGAACAAATGACTGACTTGGACATATTTACATACCAAATTTGCACTTAAGCTTATTGCTTGTTGCTCAAGATAACCTTTGGGTATTGTACAGTTACCTGTTTCCCTTGAATCCGTATTAATCGTGATACAATCATCCCACTCAGATGCATCATTATGGCATCATTAGCTCAGAAGCAGTGAACAAAGTCATGTTGAAAGGGGTAGAGCACACTGTAATACACTGCAGTTTTTGATCACTCAGGTAAAATTTTATACATGTTGATCAGTTGATCTCATCTGAGAAAAAAATAACCAATTAATTTAGTTGATGTGCTGATGGGCCAAAACAGGAAAAAAAAAATAACAAGAAGAGTTCCAAACTTTGATGTCCTCCAAGTCCCTTGCCGGTAGGGCTCTTTCCTAGTGAACAACGGGCCCTCATTTCCTTCACACTCACCCTTTGCTACAAAAAACCGTCTTGTTGACATCCCTAGAGAGTTTCATCTCCAGCTGAGGTTTAGATTTTAGCACTGGGAGATACACAAGACATTACTTTCTTAGGCCATTTAAGGGAATATACAGACATTTCCTGTCTCTAACTCCACATTTGTACTCTGTTTTTTGCCTGAGGTCATGGCCTTCTTTCACTTTTTACTGATTTTTCTGTCCATTGGAATGTGATTATGTTGTGGTGGTTGACCTCTGCCTGCCACAACAGTTTCCATGGGATCCTGTGAAATACTCCCAAACAAGACAAATCTTTTTCTCTTTTTCCACACACCTCTCTTTGTACCCCCAAAATTCTTGCTGGTTGGTGGAATTTCTGCTGCAGATGTACCAAATGTCAGAACTGTTAGTAGAAGAAATTTACAAGGTGAGTTAATAATACTACCTCTGACAGTAAGACCATCACATTTTCACTTTAAGCTATAAACTTTCAAGACCCTACAACCTCCTGGTTTTTTTTACTTAAAATGTATGTACTTGTAGACAGTTTAACCAGATAAAAAAGTCTGTGGTTAGTGAAAATTAATCCTGATGCACCTGACAAAAGTGAGAGCTTACACTACAACATTGTCTAAAAATGTAAATGACATGGATGTTTCACTTCAGCTTTTAGAAGAAACAAAAGATGTAATAGAAATTATATTCAAACATTAGCTGTTCAAAAGGGCAGTTGCAGCTCTGAGGCCAATCTCATTAGTCAGAAACCAAATTACAATAAAATGAAGGTACACCCCTAAAATTTTAATAAAAGGTCAATGTAGGGCTAAATTAATTGCTTACAGTGTTTACTCAACTACATTCATGAAATCAGCCCTTGTTTAAGCTTGAATTCAGTTATTTTACGCATTAATTTTTTTCTGATATCAATGAGCAAATCCATCAGGGACAAGTATTTAATTTAATTAAGATAATTTTATAATTCAGAAACCTAACAAATCCCCAAGTTACATGGCTCTGAATTCACAGTAACAGAATTTATACTGAAATGTTAGCTTTTCTGCTTTCAACCTTGAGTGATGTAAGTGAATACAATTTTCTGATTATATATATATCGTTCTTGGTACATGACTATAGTGGTTTGGCCAGGTGCCAGGGTCAGATGTCCACTGAAGCTGCTCTATCATTATGTCTTCTTGAACAGGGGAGAGAAAAATATATGGAAGACTATTATAAGTCTAAAGACAACAATAGTATAATAAAGGACAAAAAAAGCTACAGATGAAAGCAAAGGAAAATAATAGAGATTATTTTCTACTTCTCATCAGCAGACAATGTTTAACCAGTATTCTAGCAAGCAAAGCCTGATATGTGTAGCAGTCACTCTGCAAGACAAAACATCATTCGTGAATGCCCCACCATTCTTCCTTTCTCCTCACTTTTGTACCTGGGCATAACACTGTACCTTAGTTTGGAGAAGAGGAGGCTGGTGGAAGACTTGTTGCCTTCTACAGCCTGAAAGGAGGTCGTAGAAAGGTGCGTGTTGGCCTTTTTACCCAAATGAATAATGACAGGATGAGAGGAAATGGTATGACGTTGCATCAGAGGAGGTTTAGATTAGATATTAGGAAGAAATTCTTTACTGAGAGGATTTCTAGTGGCCAGGCACTAGAATAACTTGTCCAGGGATGTGGCTGAGTCACCCTCCAGGACATATTTTAAGAAACGGATAGACATAGGGCCTCAGGACATGCTCCACTGACAGAGATTTTAGGGTTTGGGGTTTTTGTGTTTTATCTTGTTGATTGTTTTTGGTGCTTGTGTCTGATCAGGGTTTTGGTTTTGTTTTTTGTGTGTATGGTTGGACTCAGTGAGCAGGGAAGTCCTTTCCTACCAGGAATATTCTGTGATTCTGTGATTTGTACGGTATGGAATATTCCTTTGACAGTTTAGTTTAGCTGACCTAGCTAACCCCTCAGCCTACTGTTGCAGAGAGTGTTAAGAAAGAAAAAAAAACCCCACAGCCTTGGTTCTATGCAAGCCCTACTCAGCAGTAGCCAAAACACTGATGTGTTATTAATATACTTCCAGCTACCACCACAAACACAGGTCTATGAAAGGTTTAATGGGGAAGATCAACTGCATCCCAGCTAAACCCAGTACGATGATAAATAATATGCAGTGAGTAATAAGTATAGATGGGTAAGAAGACAGAGCTGGAAAAGAAGGTATAAGAAGAGATATTTAAGAAAAGAGCTATTTAAGATATTTAAGATAGAAGGAAAAGAAAGACTTCAGCTGAGAAAATTGTGCAAGGAAAAAGAGATAGAGGCATAGGTAAAATAAAGGAGAAATTAAAAAAAGAGAACAGATAAACATTAGTTGTTGTTGCTTAGCACTATACATAGAAAATATTTTTTTAACAGAAGAAGAACAGGCGAAGAATATGGTAGTAAGGAAATAAGCCAAAGATTATGCTAATAAAGACAAGCACTAAATGCAAAAATAGTAGAAAAACCACATTAACATCTTTTCTACTTAAAGCCAACAATTCAAACCGCGCAGCAGCAGCGAAGCGCCTTCATTTCCCGAGGAGCTTTGCGGCGACCGGAAGGGAGGAGACTCGGCACCACATTCAAACCGCGCGGCAGCAGCGAAGCGCCTTCATTTCCCGAGGAGCTTTGCGGCGACCGGAAGGGAGGAGACTCGGCACCACATTCAAACCGCGCGGCAGCAGCGAAGCGCCTTCATTTCCCGAGGAGCTTTGCAGCGGCTGGAAGGAGCAGTCTCAGCGCGACTCTCCTTCCAGTATTTAAGGGTAAGAGCCTCCAGGGGAGCACGGCGACCTGGAGCACGGTGAACAGGAGTAGGCTAACAGGATCATAGTGAGGCAGTTTGCATGGCAGTTCGCACAGGCAGGGCAAGCAGGCGGGGATGCAGACGCCGCCTTGTTTTGTTAGGTCGTGTTTCTTTCTGGCTTTCAATCTCCTCTCTCCTGTCTTCCTCTTGTTGGCAATGGGTGGAGTTAAATGATCGAGGGCTAAAGCAGCTGCTAGGAGGGATTCGTTTACCCAGACAATCCCCCTGACAATGGATGTGGCTGTTCAGACTCCTGGCTGCAGGGAAGGCCTGAGCCTTATGCCGCTGCAGGAGAGTGGTGCCAGAAACACCTGCGTGCATTGTGAACAGGTAAATGACCTTCTCTCTATAGTGGCTGAGTTGAGGGATGAGGTGGATAGGCTGAGGAGTATCCATGAGTGTGAAAAGGAGATAGATTGGTGGTGTAGCACGCTCTNAGGAGATAGATTGGTGGTATAGCACTCTCTCATCACTTAGAGCTGCCCAGGAGTCAGAGGAGCCTGGTATTTCCCATCACCGGGAAGAAGGTGCTCAGGAACCGAAAGAGATTAAGGCTTTGTCCCATAAGGAAGAAGGTAGGGTT
>VXBP01010092.1:0-27937 GCA_013400115.1 Rhinopomastus cyanomelas
CTTCCAGAACTTCAGCAACATACAGGGCCACCCCTTCTGCCTCGCCTGTCTCTCCTGAGTATTATATACCCATCCAATCCAACACTCCAGTCATGTGATTCATCCCACCATGTTTCAGTGATGGCAATGATGTCATACCTTTCCTGGCATACAAAAACTTCAAGTTCCTCCTGCTTGTTGCCCATACTTCATTCGTTAAAATATACACACCACAGCTGGGCTGATACATTTGTCTTCAGAGCAGATACACCATNCCTGAACCCAGGCCCCTGGGAGGCAGCAGACCTCCCTGTGGGAAGGGTCTGGTCCATGCAGGACCTTCTGTTCCCCTCAAAAAGGAGTCATCAACAACCACCACCCTTCTCTTCTTTTTGTACTAGAGGTTTTGAGGGTTTTTTTGCTAAAGGTGCTCCTTGGGGGTTCTCTGGTTAAGACAATTTCTTCAACCTCCTCATCCTGATCCCCAAAATCCAGTGTCCCGAACCTGTTCTCCAAGGGCAGATGGAAGGGTGGCATCTGGAAATCAGAGGGGGGCAGGAGAGGGTTCTGTTTCCCCCACGAATGGGAACCTGTTCCCATTCCTCATCATCAGGGGGAACCCTACCTTCTTCCTTATGGGGCAAAGCCCTGATCTCTTCCAGTTCCTGAGCGCCTTCTTCCCGGTGATAGGAAATACTAGACTCCTCTGACTTTTGGGCAGCTCTAAGAGATGCGAGAGTGCTACACCACTAATCTATCTCCTTTTCACAGTCATGGATACTCCTCAGCCTATCCACCTCTTCCCTTAACTCAGTCACCATACAGAGCAGGTCATTCACCTGCTCACAACGTAAGCAGGTGTTTCTGGCACTGCTCTCTTGAAGTGGTGTTAAGACTCAGGCATTCCCTACAGTCGGGAGACTGAACAGCCACATCCATTGTCAGGGGGATTGTTTGGGAAACGAATCAGTCATAGCAGCTGCTGTAGCCCTCGATCATTTAACTCCACCCATTGCCAACAAGGGGAGGGATAGTAGAGAGAAGATTGAAAGAAAGAAAGAAACATGACTTACAGAACAAAGTGGCATCTGCTACCCTTCCTGCTTGCCCTGCCTGCGCGAACTGCCGTGCAAACTGCCTCTCTGTAATCCAATTGCGATCCTGTTTGCCTACTCCTTCTCGCCGTTCTCCAGGTCGCCGTGCTCTCTAGAAACTCTTAATCTTAAATACTGGAAGCCAAGCCCCCGCTGAGACTCCTCCCTTCCAGCTTTCATGACCATTTTCTCAACACATCCATTTTCAGATCTGCTGTAGCCAAACTGACACATCTTGGTTTGTAGTTTGGTGACCTTTGGGACAGTGGAATTAGCTGGTATGATGCAAATAGCTTTGAGTTGAGGGCATTTTCCAAATTGCCGTAGAGGCAATTTCAAAGAAAACTGGCAGGACAGAGGTAACAGGAGGATTCTCATCAGATGTGGCATCTAGTGACACGGATGAGATGTGTCTAAATGGTAGCAGAGGATAAGCATCTAGAGGCAAGTCAGTCGGTTTATGCAGCTAATCCCATAGTTTGTGCATGATATCACTGGGACAGAATTTGACATTTCTTTTCTATCCATGAGTGTCATTTGCTCCAGTGCACATATTTTTAGATTGGCATTTGAAGAAAGTTTTGCATATGTAGGTCATTACTGCCTTAGGAACTGTGTTTAAGGAAGGAGGAGTGTTGTTTGTAGGGAATTCTGCATCTTTGATCTGAAGCTGTATTGGCAGAGATACTGTTACAAATAGCTCAGTTCTCTCATATCTCTAAAGCTGTATTGTTTCTTGGACTATGTCCAAAATACATCTACTTCAGAATAATCTAGAAATCTGTAATCAAGACAATGCAAAGTTTTTACTGGAAAGTGATTGCTTTTCTTAATGATTTCCTAGGGAGGGGTGCACAAACTTACCAGATACTACAGGTGAGTCTGTTGCTAAGGCTATTCCACACTAGAGAACATGGCAGATGCTTCATATAGGTAGTACAATAATTTCTAGTAGCATGTGATTGCTGAACGCCAAAACTCTTCCCAGAAAAAAGTTTCTGACCAGTCTCT
The DNA here is from genome assembly GCA_013400115.1 of Rhinopomastus cyanomelas. NCBI lineage: Eukaryota > Metazoa > Chordata > Aves > Bucerotiformes > Rhinopomastidae > Rhinopomastus > Rhinopomastus cyanomelas. The sequence goes on from VXBP01010092.1 coordinate 2,085, forward strand.
TGCCAGCCAGCAAGGTTTTCTGAGCAGGGGTTGTGGTCATTTGTATTGTGGGCTGCATAACAGAAATGTAGCCAGCAAATCAAGGGACATGATTCAACACCTCTGGCTGCTCCAGTGAGACCTCATCTGAAGAATCCAGCTATGGAGTCTGCAGTACAAAAAAGACATGGACATGTTAGGGTGGGGCCAGAGGAGCACCACAAAAATGTTTATGAGCTGGACCACCTACCCCATGAGTAGAAACTGAGGAATTTGAGGCTTTTCAGCCTGGAGAAGAGAAAGCTATGAGGAGACTTTACTAGCAGCCTTCCAGTTCTTAGAGGGAGCCTACAGAAAATAAAGAGAGGAACTCTATTATCAGTGCAGTAACAAGGTGCATGGTAATGGTTTTAAACTCAAACAGTGTAAACTTTGATAGATATTTGTAGAATTCCAGGGTAGTGAGACACTAAACAGGTTGTGCAATGAAGTTGTGGATGGACCTTCCCTGGAAGGGTTGAAGGCTTAGTTGGATGTGGTTTTGATCCGCCTGGTCTAGTGGAAGGTGTCTCTATGCCAGAGTGGTTACAGCTAGATGATCTTGAAAGTTGCTTCTGCTTCTTTATAGGTTGGTATGTTTAAGATTAGTGCTGCTGAAAATGAAAAATTAAGCCTTTGTGCTGAAATGCTTGCTAAGAACAAATTGAGAGGTATATTTCAATGTAGAACTGTGTTCACTTCATAATTGTTGCAGTTTTGGGAGTTTGCAGGAATCTTCCACCCACAAAAATTGAGAAAGGATACAAAACTTTGTGTTATAGTGTCATGTAGTTAACACCTCAGTAATGAAAACTGCTCAGAAACAGCTAAGGCGGAAAAACACACTGAAATAATTTCTGTATGAAGAATGCAGTTAAACAATGTGTGTTATAGTAGAATAACCCACAGCAGACTGTGGATTTGTATATCCCTGGTGTGCTTCTCGCCTGACTAATTTGATTCTGCAGTCTGGAAAAGTAACTTGCAGATGCATTGAAATGTATGTGCTTTATTGACACTCATTAAGTATCTCTTGAGCCTCATTCAGTTCTAGCAGAGATAAATCAACACATGAAGAACCTTCTGGAAGACTACTCAAGGCCTACCTTTTTGTCATTATGAAAGATCCAAGGGGACATGGGAGATTCTTACTTGTCCTAAGCTTGTGTAACTACATCTGTATATTTTTCAACAGATACCTTTTTGGTAGGGCTTGAAGATGTCTGTAAGTGGAGATTTCTGAATCTTGTATGAGCAATTCCACTGCCTGAGGATATTTTCCTAACGTTTTACCTCAGTCTTTATTGTTGTACTTTTTCATGCAACTTTTCATTCCTATCTATCATAAGCACAAAATATTGTTCCCTTCTACTGGAAAGGTACCCTTGTGTGTATCCTCAATCCTCTCTTTAGGATAAAAGAAATCTTAATCAGTTTTTCCTCAAGTCTCTTGGGTATTTCTGAATTTTTCCATATTATGTTTTCATCTGATTTACTTGGATGGAAGAGGCCTCTAGATGGCATCTCTGTACTCCCAAGAAATGAGCAGGTATGGTTTGAAGAAGGCAAATAGTTTCATTAGTAATGCTTTTAAAGAAAAAAAAAAGGCACACAAACAACAAATACAAGTTTAATTTCTTCACAGTCGGAAGTATCTGCCATATCTAACCATGTCTAATCAAGCAGAATTTGGAAAATCATTCAAGTTGACTACTCCAAATAGCTTTGCTGTTCTCTCAGGTGAAGACCAAAAGCCAAAGAAGCAGAAACTTTTATTCCTTCTGTACACATAGTATTCATCTTCTAGACAACATTCCTCGTTTCAAACCCAAGCGTTGGGAGTACCAACACTTAGAAAATTAATGACACGTCTAGGAGAAACGACTGTTATTTAAATAGTTTTAAAATGAAAGGCAACCAGGATCTAATTTTGGATAACTTAATCTTCTTTCCTTGATGCCAACAAGTGTAATCCAGCTGATCTTTTTTTATTATTGCAGAGATTTTTCACTGTAGCGTTTGGTAATTGTACCCACATTTCTAAGATATCCCAACTGTATGTGGCTATAAAGAATTATCTTGATTATCTAGAATAATGAGAAATAATTTTTATTTCCTTTTCTTCACATTTCCTGCCTTGTGTCCTTACTTCTCTGCCTCACACATCCACATTGTTTAATACACTATATTCTTGCTAGGGTTTTGTGTCTCAAATTTGTGTTTCATTTGACTACCAAGAAAGAGAAGCCATAAATTTCTCATTTGTTATGATAGGGCACATCATCTCAACTGCTGATAACTGCAAATATGTCCGTGAGGCAATGGGCAGCTGTATAGCCACCATTTATCCTAAAACTAAAGGAGAGTTGTAAGTCCTAAAGGACTTGATATGTTGACAGCTGCAGCTGTTAGTCTCTCGCAGGCCCTGTTTATATCTTTGAACAAGTCCCCACCTGCAGTGCTGGGCAAAGAAGCGTGCTGTGCAGAGCTCCTCCTGCTGCCTCTAAGTCTGGAATTATAGTAGCATGTATCTCACTGAAGACAAACTGAAGAATTTATTGGTTATGGTGCTTAAGAGTCTGAAGATGTGTACCAGATTACAGTTGTAAGTTCTGTTAGAAAAATGCCTTCCATTCTGGATGTAGGAAGAAATAAATTGGCAGCCTTTGTGCTGCAGACAAAGGTTTTGTTGATGGCAGCCCTAAGGAGAGCTAGCTGTGGGGCTAGCTGGGGAAGAGGGGAGTAACACACCTTTCATCCTGCACAGACAGTGCTAGCAAGTCCGTGATGTATATGGGGACCTCATTCCTACAGGATTTTGCCATTTGTGTTAACTGCTTTGCCAGTGTGTCCTAGACCAGACACCTCCGTCTCTGTCCCTTGCATAGCTGTCAGTGAGTGACTTCCATTAGAAAGGTGTCCCCAAGGTTATCCTAGAGACTCTTCGATGTTTTGAAATTTCCTGTGCAGAAGTGAAGATGCCTGGAATGCTCTAGGTTTGTGTGTAAAAGAATGTGTGAATGCATGCATATAGGGAAGTGTAGAATCATAAAATGGCTAGGGTTGGAAGGGACCTAGTTCCAGTCCCTCTGCATAGGCAGGGTCTCTGTCACTAGATCAAGATACTCGGGGCCCCATCCAACCTGGCCTTCAACACTTTCAGGGATGAGGCAACCACAACTTCGTTGGGCAACCTGTTCCAGCATCTCATCACCCTCACAGGAAAGAATTTGTTCCTAATGTCCAACCTAATCTCTGATCTTCAAGTTTGCAACCATTTTCCCCTGTCCTCTCGCTATGCACCCATGTAAAAAGCCCTACCCCAGCTTTATTGTAGGCCTCTCCAGATATTGGAAAGCTGCTATAAGGTAACCTAAGAGCCTCATCTTCTCCAGACTGAACAACCCCAACTTGCTCAGCTTCTTAGGGGAGATGATTCCTCTGATTATTTTAGTTGCTATTCTCTGGACACGTTCCAGGAACTTTATATGCCTCTTATATTAGGAACTCCAGAAGTGGACCCAGTACCTCAGCTAGGGTCTCACAAGTGCAGAGTACAGGGGGAGAATCACCTCCCTCAAACAACTGTCAATGCTTCTTTTTATGCAGTCCAGGACTTAGAATCATCAAATCATAGAATCATTAGGGATTGGAAGGGACCTTGAAAGATCATCTAGTCCAATCCCACTGCCACAGCAGGATCACCTTGACCAAGTCATAGAGTCAGTCAGGGTTAGAAGGGACCACAGGATTATTCAGTTCCAACTCCCCTACCATGGGCAGGGACACCCCACCCTAGATCAGACTGGCCAGAACTTCATCCAGCCCTTCGTTGTCTTTCTGGGCTGCAAGCACATACTGATGACTCATGTTAAACTTTTGGTCCACCACCACCCCCAAGTCCTTCTCATCAGTGCAGTCCGCCATCCTTTCTCCTCCCGATCTCTATTCATTCATGGGATCGCCTTGACCCAGGTGCAGCACCTTGCACTTGCCCTCATTGAACTTCATGCAGTTTGCACAAGGCTACTTCTCGAGCCTCGCAAGTTTTCTCTGGTTGGCTTTCCTTCCCTCCAGTCTGGTGTCGTCAGCAAACTTACTGAGTTTGTTGCTGAAGAACATGTACCGACCCTTGAGGAACTCCCCTCGTCACATAGCTCCATTAGGGTACGGAGCCATTGATCACAACTCTTTGGGTGCAACCATCCACCCAGCACCTTATCCAAGGAGTGGTCCATCTATCCAATCTATATCATTCCAGTTTAGAGATCAGAATGGTGTGTTAGACAGTGTCAAATGCTTTGCACAGGTCCAGGTACATGATGCCTTTGTCCACTGAGGCTGTGACCCCATCATAAAAGGCCACCAAGCTGGTTAGGTGGGACTGGCCCTTGGGGAAGCAGTGTTGGCTGTCACCAATCACCCCATTTATTACCTGCTTGACTTAGCAGAGCCTTCAGAAGGATCTGCTCCATGATCTTGCCAGGCACAAAGGTGAGACTGACTGGCTTGTGTTTCCCTGGGTCTTCTTTTTTTCCATTTTTGAAAATGAGCGTGATGTTCTCCCTTTTCCAGTCAGTAGGAACTTCACCAGACTGCCATGACTTTATGAATATGTTGGACAGTGGCTTTGCAACCTCATCTGCCAGCTCTTTCAGGATGTTGTCAGAGAAAGACAGCTGAAAGGAACTGACTGGGGTTCTTTCACAATCAGCATTACAGAATAAAACCAAAACAAACAAATCTGCAGCTGTCGCTCTTTCATTCAGCGCCGCAACAAAAAGGCCTGATGAAATACCTGAGTGGCTAAATCTATGCGCAGTCATGTAAGTGGAAATTACCCAGATTGCTTATTTGTTGCATTCTAAGGGACCTAGGCATTTGAAATAATTTTTCTAGTGAAAGAAAAATGTGTTTTAGGGGAAAGGCATTTAAGTCAATGTGACTGACCTTGTGACACATCACAGCATTGAAAATTTGATACTGTAAAGCTGAATAGCATACCCATTATTTCACTAGAGTCAAAGATATTACTCTACATAGGAAAGGAAAGAATCCAGCTCTGTAGCTTACATGTGCTGCATTAAAATGATGCAGTGATAACAACACCATTTAGTCTTTTAATAAAGCTGCAACAGATGAGGAAAGACAAAATAATGATTTTTCATGTGGAATAAAAAGGCAAACCACTTTGGAATCTTGATCATAGAAATGAAACATGACGTCAGTGTTGCATTGCTTTATCGTGATTTTCCAACAAATATCTTACAAAAGTCAGCAAACTCCTGCTTCTTTAGCGAACCTTTATTTTCAGCTGCTTACTCCTGCAATCAACATCCAAGGATCTCCCTTTCTTCTCTTATTTAGAGATTGTTAGAAGTGCACATTGACAGACAATAAAAGCATTTGTCTGCTGTGTGCAGGGCAGTTCTGCAGCTCTCCATTCTCTCCCCTGACTTTTTGAAAGCATGCTCTTGGATGGGAACTGAACTGTTTAGGCATTGTTCTCATCTCCTGTATGAAGAAGCAAGTATACAAGCTTAAACAAGCACTGGTAGGTGCAAAACAGTTAAACAGACTAATGGTATCTGTCAGAAGATGTGAAATTCTTTATCCTTTAAGCAGTCAAGTCTGGCAAGCGTCAGTTCTCTGAGTCACAGATTCAATGCATACAGTGTGGTTTTTGGTTTACTGTGCTTCACCTGAATAGAAGGATATGCTCTGTTGGAGCTGTGAAAAGCATTGTTCTTCAGCAGGATGGGCTTGGGTATAGTTTCTTGGGGTGATCTTGCACTTGTATTTTCTTCACCACAAACAGAGGAGGATTAACCATGTAATACTTGTTGCAGGGTGGCAGTGACTATTGAGATTATTTATTGAGGCTAAGACTAACAGCCATTTTCTGGGGAGCTGGCAAGGGTGGTAATATGAGACAAGATGGTTTTCATGGAAGGCAGGGAAAGGCAAGAAATGCTATTGCTCTACAGAGCTGAAGCATCAGGAGTTGCAAAGCAAAGAGCATAATTTCATGAAGCCTGTTAGGGATTTGGCCAAGGATTTTGACTGTACTTTAAACAGCTCCACCAAGCGAAGTGAGACTCAACTGGTTTCTCTTAAGGAAACTTGTTCAACAGACTTCAGCTTTTCCCCCTTGAGTTCTATTTGTGCTTTTTAACTCAATTCCCTGTGTTTAGCACACAGCTTTTTAAGAGACCAATGATAAAAAAAGGTTTCCATATTTGTAGTACTTTCTATTATGCTAGGCTATGTTATCCAGAGTAATAGAATTGCATAAACATCACCGGTGTGCACAGTTATTGAACTAAGGAATGCAAAGGAATATTCAAAGTAAAGCATATGGCATCTTAGTCAGAGCAAAATGTTCCAAGCCATGATTGCTGTGTTGTCTTCCAGAAGGAGTGCAAGATAAGACAGAAATTCAAAAGTTAGGCTGAAAAGATGTCTGTTCTGGCAAGAAAGTTTGATCCTAGCTTGATAATAGAGAAAGTTTAGTATCTGCTTATGCTGAAGCATTTATCTTAATTTATAATCAGACAGAGAAGAACTTAAAATCTACACCATGTATGAGAGTCTTATGGAAAAAGAATTTGTGTAATTGCTTTTACAGAACAAAGTATTTAACTAGTGCAAAAATACACCCCTCCCAAAAGGAAAAAGAGATTGTTTAGTATGGGCTCAAAATTCAGCAGAAGTGATGCTGAGGTGGCATATACTCACGATCTTGCTTTTGACTTGATGATGTGCCATTGCCATGTCCCAGTGTAAACTGATCCCTTTTCCCAGAGGAAGAAGAGCCAATGTAAGATCACTTGAGAAATCTTCCTAGCACTCAGTGTCATTTTTCATGGAAGGAGCCATGATTATTAAGGCTTCACGGCACAAGATTATAAACTGTCCTCTTTACCTGAGCTTACTCATAACACTTGGCTAAACAGGATGTGTCTTTGTAACCACACAGCTCCAATCACAAAAGGTAAAATTGTCTGTTTTTAAAATAATTATTATTTTGTGACATACAGAAGTGTGTTGTGGTGGGGATGCAGGTTATTTTAGCCTCCAAGAGATTTTGTTAGAGCTTGGAGGACAAGCATACAGAGCACATTGATTGTGCCTTTGACACAGTAGGTAGCAGGAGAAGTAGATGGATGCAGTGGTCCTTGTGACTGTCTAAACTGAAGTTTGAGTCCACATGCTTGCAACACCATGCCAGGTACAAACAAATCCCATATTTCTTTATGATGCTGCATTTGAGAGACTGCTTCTTATTTTTTTGCCTTAGCCTGCTTAGCTGGGTCATTCACTTTGGTACTGTTTCTGTACTTGGGTATATAGGAAGGTCACGTGGTTTATAGCAGTGGCAGCCCATAGTCAGTCATGCAGTGGGCTGACTATGTCATATCTAAGTGCTAGCCTGAATTTTTTTTACAATGAAGCTTCTTCTTTCTGGCCAGAAATTGCGGTATGCCTTGAAAAGAGTTTTATTAAGCTTTATTTCTAAACCTAAGGAAATTAATATTTGTTGACCATTGCCAAGGACAATGGAGAGATGAACTGTTCAGGAAGCAACACAGAAATGGGTTATATTTCAGGGAGGGGTGCTGGCAGTAGTGAAGATAAATCGTGACCACATACCATCAGTGTTTGCTTGTCTCCAGTTTTACGTGCGGTAAGAGAATTTAGCCAATTCTGCCTGTCCCCATACCATGTGCAGAAGACAATTAACAATCTGGGTGTGAATATATTTTTTCTTTATTTTAGCTGGCCAGTTTCAAACACTGTTGCAGTTTGAGAACTGCTAGAACTTGTAGAAGTGCTTTCATGAGGAAGAAAATTTGTGTTGTGTTCTGGGGGACCTGTCCCCGGTTGCACAGGTCACANGGCCCCAGACTGGAGAAAGCCGTGGACCAAAGCAGCTCCCGCTGCCGCGGCAGCGCGGTGCCGCTGCTGCTCGCCACTGCACCGCGCCCGGACTGGAGAAGCAAGACTGGTGCAGAAATGCCATCACGACCCCTCCACCACGGACAGCCTTCAGCATCGGTGAGCTGGGCTACTCCTCTTCCCCCTGGAGCTGAGACAGGAGAGGGAGAGGAGAGGATGTCTGAAAGACCCTCTCGGCCACGTGTGAAGTGTGGGGGGGGTGCGGCCCTGCTGACGCCATGGGCTCAGTCTTCATGTTGGACCCCGCACGCAGCTGGGGCCCTGTGGCTGGGCCGCCGCCATTTTGGAAGGAGTGATCAGCAGGAGGAGAGACTGTCATTTCTGCCGCTGAGAAAAGACTGGCAGCGCTTAGGTTTTGGGGAGAGCTCCTTCGTGCTTAACTGAGGAAAGCAAGAGGACTCGGGAATCCTTCAACCTCAGATCTGAAAGACCGAGACTGGGTCCTTTGAAACGCATGCAGCTGCACAGAGGGATGCAGGTGTGGGCNCTTTGATATTGAATTGTGGTCCTGAACCCACCACAAACACAGTTGATTTTCTTACATGACATCAGTTTTTCAGAGAGGCCTGGTTTTTGTACAGAGAATTTGTGTGCAAAACACAGATATTTCTGGAACCTAAGTGACACAGAGTGGGCCGGTTTTTAGCTGAACATGAAAAGAGGACAATTTCGTCCTTGCAGCCTGATGTTTCTTTTCCGAGGCAAGCTACCATTCCTCACCTTTCTCCAGCTTTTGCCTTCTTAAGATAAGAAATATGATCTAAAAATGAAATCAAGTGAAGTTGTTCAGCAGCACATTTGAAAATGGACACCAGCTCTGGAATTTTCTTAAAAGTTTAACCTGACATTATCTAATGGGCTATTGAGTACCCATGATTTTGACTTCTACCAATGATGTTTTGTCTGCAATTTTCAGATTTCAGGTGTAAAGCCAACAGCAGATTTTACAAAAAATTGAATCAGTAATAGTTGTCTGATGGCAATTAACATGCACAGTCTGCCTTTGGCAAGTAATTCAGTGACCCCCTTTTATCTGAATGAAACTAGTAAGGTTTGACTTTAAAGTAAACTTTAAGGTACTTTAGGAAATTACGTCTCCATTTGAGCTCAGTGCATATTCAGAAGAGATCATCTCTAGCTTCTTGTCAGCAGAGGTGGTGGCCTTTTCTTGCATCCTGGAAAATGGTTTGTGTTACTAGAATATCAGTTGTAGCCAGCTGCAGTGCTGGCCTGTAGTTGTAATGTGACTTGGTAAATTCAAAACTTTAAGTGTAACTTAGTGGCAAGTGAATAGTCTGACAAAAAAGGAAGTGTGTAAATAATTTATGTGTCAGTTTGCTCATGCTGCTAAAAAATCCCAGCAAAGGGAAACTTTGAAAGGATGTGAACTTAACTGCCACTGCTACACAAAATTTCCATATTTAAAGTTCTCATTGTCTTAATTAGAGAAGAAATGGGAGAGAAGAATAGAATCAAACACCTTTCAAAGACCATTGCGTGAGCTGTTTACTTGAGGAATCATACCAATAAGTGCACTAATAAATTTTTCATAGTGATTCTTACTGCCACGGAAATCACCTCATTTTTCATGCTTTCCTTGCCTGTATCAGCGAGGTGAATGTACTTGGAGCCTGTTTTATGCTACATGGAAATCTATTTTTTTACCAGTTAGTCTAACTGAGTAAATAGATTTACAGAACAATTGTCTACTTTTCACCTGTAGTACTTTGCAGTTTCTACTGATTGAAGAAATGGTTCACTGCACAGAATTGGGTCTTGGAGTAGTGCAGAAGTGACTTGATGAACAGAATGAGTTTCTATTCATTATCCCACTTTAACATCTATAAATAGGTAATGGTCATTTTTCCTTGCCATCACCACATGTGTGGTGGAAGCAAACAATAACAATAGAGCCTCCTGTGCAGCAGAGAACAGCAGGACTGAAAAAGACTTACAGAAATGACTCTGTTAAATTACAGAACCAAGAGAATTTGTCCATTTGCTTTAAGGAAAGAAATTTGATCCTCCTACTAAGGTTATATTAGTATAAAATGATTTTATTTTACCACGAAAATGTGTGTTTCTTGGCTTACTTTTTTTGGCTATTAATTTGTCATTTAGAATGTTTAGAGACTTAAGGATGAAAGAATAAATTGAATGTGGTTTTAAATACATTTGCACGCTGATGCCACTGCACACAGCTCTCATGCACCTAAAAAATATATGTGCCATATGAAGGACCTTTTCCCACAGTTTCCTAGGCTCTGTGCTTAGGGACATCTTCACCAAAAACTCTTAATTAATGCTGGCAACTTTCCTAGCAGAATCAATCTTTTCTGGATCTGGGCAATCAGTAATGATAAAATCAGCCTTGGTATTAGTATTTTACTTGATAAATTGCAGAGATCTAGGCTTCACTTACATTTTTCAACAGTGACTTTCAGTGAAGTGCAAGGTATTTGACAAATTGCCTCTAATCTTTTAGGCTATGGAGAGGAGTACTTTTTCAAACTATGAGAACATTTCCCTTATGCACCATTAAGCCAACTGGGGAGAAGGGAAAGCAGGACAGGGCTAGAAGTACATGTAGTAGGGGTGAATTTAAGTTATATTCTTGTAAGCCATGCCATGTAATGATAACATTATTTTGTTAATGATATAGTGAACCACAAAGTAATGAGTTTCTTTTCTTAAATTCTTCTCCTTCTTAACTTCTGTGTCCTAGTTCCTCTCTTGCTCATTAACTGTATATTGTGGTGGATCCTGCCCATCTTCTCTCACACCCTCAGTGATGTGTCTACAGAACCTGCCTCTGGTCCCCATTGTTTCTTTCTGCCTCTCTTGTCTTTTCTGTGGACACATATGCCATTACTGTGGTTCACTCTGTCTCAACTCTGCATTTTTCCTTCTGGCCAATCTAAAACTCAATCTGAGGATGGCTGGTCCTCTCTGATGTCTCCATCTTTGGCGATATGTTTATGCTGCCTGTCACTGCTGCCTGAAGACTAAATGGAAGTGTTTTCTATGGATGCTGCTGTAGGATAGGCACTTCCAAAGGCTGTAATGCAGCTGGTAAGGCTGGCTCCCTGCTAGACCTACTGTTTGTGATCAAAGAAGAACTAGCAGGAGGTCTGAATCTTGGTGCTTGTCTTTGGCTTAGTGATAATGAGAAGTTAGAGCTTTCAATTCTTGTGGAAGAAGAATCAGTAGAACTACCTTGGAATTCTTGAGTGCAGATTTTGGTCTGTTTAGGACAGTGCTTGACAGAGTCAAGGGGAAATTTACAAAGCAGAGAGAAGCCATCTCTGTGAGCTGTTGGGGTAGCAGACTGGCCTGGCTAAACAGATTTGTCTGGAACTCAGGAGAAAAAGTCTATTGTCTGTGGAAGAAGGGGCAGACAGCTCTGAAAGAGTACAAGTTTGTTGTAAGGCTATGTAGGGAGAAAATTGGAAAGGCCAAAGCTCAATAAAAGCTTAATCTGGCAAGCAACAAGAAAGACAATAAAAAATTTTTCTATAAATATGTTAAGAGTAAAAGGGTAGCTAAGGAGAATCTCCATCCTGTACCAGAGGTGCGGCAAAACCTGGACCCTGGTAGCTCAGAGGCTGAGTGACTAAACGCCTACTTTGCCTCAGGCTTCAGCAGCAATGCCAGTTGCTTCTTGAGTTCCCAGCTGGCTGAACTGACAGACAGTGATGATGAGGATATGATTAGTGTCCTGTGGCACCACTCTCAGTGGTGCAGTTACAGGTACTTCTCTTCAAGAAAGAGATTGACTGGATCAAGTCCAGAGGAGAGCAACAAGGCTGGTGAAGTGACTGGAAGGAAACTCTTACGTGGACTTATGGAGAAAGACTGAGAGAGCTCGGGTTGTTTAGCCTGGAGATTTTAACTCAGGGGGACCTTCTCCCTCTCTATAACTACCTGGAGGGAAATTGTAGACAAGTGGAGCTCAGGGCTCTTCTTCCAGGCAACTAGTGATAGAACGAGAGGGCATGGCCTGAAGCTGTACAAAAGGAGGTTTAGGTTGGGTATTAGGAAGCGCTTACTCATGAAAAGGGTGTTCAGACACTGAAATGGACTGTCCAGGGACATGATGGAGTCCCCATCCCTGGAGGTGTTTAAGAAAGACTGTACATGGCTCTTAGTACCATGGTTTGGCCTATGTGGTGGTGTTAGGGCAAAGGCTGGACTTCACGATCTCAGAGGTCTTTTTCAGCCTCAATAATTCTGTGATTCTGGGAGATCCAGCCAAGGATGCTGAGGCAGGTATCAGAAGTGCTCACCAAGCCACTGTCCATCACTTACCAACTTGCCTGGCTAACTGGGGTGTCCCAGTAGACTAGATATTAGCAAATGTTATGTCCATCTTCAAGGATTGGATGGACAATCCCGAGAACTATAGGACTGTCAATCTGACCTTGGTGCTGGGGAAGCTTATGGAGCAGACCATCTTGAGTATCATCACATGGCACTTATAATATAATCAGTGATCAGGCTCGGTCAGCATGGGTTTATTAAAGGCAGGTCCTGCCTGACTAAACTGATCTCCTTCTACACCAAGGCAGCCCACCTAGTGGATGAGAGATGGGCTGTGGACATTGTCTACCTGAACTTTAGTATAAATCCTGCTTCCCACAGCATCCCTCTTTAGAAACTAATGGCTTAAGGCTTGGATAAGTACACACTGCATTGGATAAAAAACTGGCTGTATGGCCAGTATGTGGGCATTTTAAAGTCCAGCTCTCTGTTCTGGATTTCCAAAGTGTCAATTCCTATGGCCATGAACAAGGGGAGAACTGTCTCCATTTCAGCCATCCATGGAAACTCAGATGAAACTTTCTTTCCACTAATCTCTGAGATTACACACTGTCTAGAGACACAAAACATTTCCAGGACAAGACGGCTGCTGAGTCCAGCACTCAGCAACATGTGTGTCCTGTCCACAGCACAAGCAAGACAGAAAAGTGAAGATGGATTCTTGAGGAAGAAAATGGGAAGTAAATTGCAAACCCCCCTCTACCAGCCCAAACCCTTCTGTTGGCAGAAAACACATAAATTAAGCCTGCAGCTTTGACTGGGAAGTTTCAAAACAAGCACCAACATTTTGAACCATTAATAAGGCCCCTCACTACGTTGATGTGTTGGAGTGTGTCCAGAGAGGGACAACTATGTAGTGCTGAGGTACGTGATATAGGGGTGCTGGCAGTGCTCAGTCAAAGGTTGGATTTAATGAACTTAAAGGTGTCTTCCAACCAAGGATATTCTGTGATTTTGTGATATATGCTGGCTGTTCAGTGGAGAGATTACGCAAGATGTTGCTGCTAAATGATGATTCTGGATTCTCTGGGTACTGGATGATAATACTTCATGAGTGATGTGGAATTAAAATGGTAAGGTTAGATAGCAAGTGTTCTAATGTTGACTGTGCTGATCTTGATGTTAGATCAAATGCCCCTGCAGCTCACAGAAGTGGGATACTGTGTTAAGTAGGATTTTTTTACCTGTTTACATGGTTTTAATCTGAAACTTTTTATTTGGCACTTTCATTAAAAATATAAAGCACAGAGTCAAAACCGAGAAAAAGTCACTGAATTACTCATCAAAATAAATGTCTTCCTAGCAGCTGACTAGAATCAGGTATGGAAGGCGAGGCCAGTCAGGGGAAGCCTGGGTGGTGTCGCCGACACCCCTGCAAACTGTGCTGCCATTCAGCAAGATCTGGACAGGCTGGAGAGCTGGGCAGAGAAAAATTTAATGAGCTATAACAAGAGTAAGTGCAGAGTCTTACATCTGGGCAAGNNNGGGTGTCAGGAGGATGGCACTGGGCTGTTCTCGGTGTCATGTAGCGATAGGACGAGGGGCAATGGTTGTAAGTTGGAACATAGAAGGTTCCACATCAACCTGAGAAGGAACTTCTTCACCGTGAGAGTAACGGAGTGTTGGAACAGGCTGCCCAGGGGGGTTATGGAGTCACCCTCACTGGAGATATTCAAGACCCGACTGGATAGGTTCCTGTGTGACTTGGTTTAGGTGATCCTGCTGTTGCAGGCGGATTGGACTAGATGATCTTTCAAGGTCTCTTCCAATCCGTAATGATTCTATGATTCTAAGCCTCTCTGCAGTGACCCCTCAACATTTTGCAGTGAGATGGGACTTGTCATTCTCACTACTCTTTTCAGCATCTGGTTTTCAGATATCATCAGCTTCCCCAATGAGATGAGTCCATTTCCTCTGTGTCTTTTGTCTTGTTGTAATGCCACCTCAAAGGAAGAGCAGACAATTCCTGAATTGGTGTCAATTATTGCTGTCTGCTCCAAATAGGGCATAAGGTAAAAAAAATCAATGCATGTATTTCATAGCTTATGTATCAGAATGACAGAAGGTGTTCGATGAATGTGAAGAGTTCTTTTCTGTGGCACAGTATGCTGAACTCTGAAGTCTGGGTGATTTACCAGTAGAAAAATTTGCTTCTTATTTTTACTTCATATGTTAAAAAAACCCGCTTTTTTCTATCTGCACCCAGACATACAAAATTCCTGAGGTATGAAACACACAAAGGCACTGGTTGACTACAGGTTTGGAGGATAAACCAGTCCAAAAGAAACAAAAAGAAGAAACCATATGCTCAGTTACAGGAAATGTTTTTTTTGTCGAACTCTAGGTCCTTCTTCAGTTATCAGCAATGATGATGATTCAGCCAGTCCCCTCCACCACATCTCAAACGGCAGTAACACTCCATCGTCTTCTGAGGGGGGTCCTGACGCAGTCATCATTGGGATGACAAAGATTCCTGTCATTGAAAATCCCCAGTATTTTGGAATTACCAACAGTCAGCTCAAGCCAGACACCTGTGAGTACAAAAACCAATGTGTTGTGTTTCAGTCATTTATTTTATGTATGAGAGTGCTGGGGCTTTTTAACAGAGCTGGTAGAATCAAATGCTCTGAATTGTTGGGAGTGGAAGAGTGGGGTCAAAATGTATGCAGTTCTGTTAAAGGTACATGGGAACTGCTTTATGTCTGTCAAAGCCAAATTCAGCCGTTGTGATGAGTCAGCAGTGTTACGCACAAAGCCTGATCCATATTCCATCTAAGTCATTGGTAGCCTTTCCATTGATTTCAGTGGTCTTTGGCCAGTCCTGTGCACTGAGTGTGTTCTTGGGAGAAAACAAATCCTGGGGCAGAAGCAGAAGTCAGTATTGTTACATATGCACTGCTTTTAAATTGATCATAGTGGCAATTAACGTCACCTAACTTCTAAACCTAAGTTTTTGTGAAGTTATAAGAATGGTAAGAGTTCAGATTTCAATTTCATTCAACCTCTATAGCTAGAAAAGATGTTGAATATTTACAGGTAGAACCAAAGCTTGCGTGATGGAGAATAAATATCACATTCAGGTTCTTTCATGTTCAATTAGAAGCAGGTGAAATGTGAAAAGGTATGGAGAGTTAGACATAACTAGCTATTAAATATTCCTACCTTAAAACTCGTACAGTTTTAGAATTTGGACATGTGACATGTTGATTTTTTAACCAGTGATTAGCATTGCAGCAGATAACTGAGAAAATAGCTAAGGGGTATTATGGTTAACAGTAAGTGCACTGTATACTATTTTTCATCAGCACATCAAACATTTCAGAGAAGGATGTTTCTGCTTTTTTTTTTTTTGTTGTGTGTGAATGTACATACATGTCTGAAGTGTTTCTCTGGGTAGTCACTCTAGGAATTCCCAGCATAGCTGCTGAGCATTGGGCTTGCAACTAAGATACTATATTCTAACTGTATTTGCTCTGAATGAATATTGATTCAGCACAAACGGTAGACAAGGTGATTACTGCCAAGATCTGAAATCTTTTCATCTGTCTTTGTAAAGCTTAAATGTCGTAATAGGCATCTTTCTTGACCTATGCATAAGGGCATGCATGCGTAAGTGTATGCATGACTTCTAAGGCTGTGAAGACTGGTGCTGGACTACTACATATCCTGTGAGTATTAATGTTCGCCTACATCTAGATTGTTGCACTAAGCACAATCCATGGAAGGGTTTTGCAATGCAGCAGAAGGTCTTTTTCTGCCTTTTTATTGTATATCCCTGATATTCAGTCTTACCATGGCTGTTTTTTTGTCTGGCAGTTTTGCCCCATTATCTCTTCTACCAGCGAATATGTGAATAATCGAGCCTAGCATATGCAGCAGGATGTATAAAGTAATCACTGATTTGGTGATACTTGATCAGCACAAGGAAAATGTTATACAGATGCATTCTGATTAGAACATTAATTCCTGTGAATAATAGAAGCTGCTAGGCAATCAGGCAACATGCCTACTGGAGTTCTCTAATGTTGTATAAAAGTCCTTGCTTTTAAATTTGAGGCTGCTGTACCTCTGTTCCCAGCTGCATTAGACAATATTATAGTCGTTTAAATAAACATCAGTGACTACAGAATATTTAACTCTCAGCATTAATGTTGAAACAACATACGTGCTGTTCTGGGGAAAAACTCAGACTGCACCAAAACACGTAATTCTCTCACATTTAGGAACCTGCACATTAAGTACAGACACATTCTATCATGACTGGCTAGTGCTAAGTAGGTCCTGATCCTAAAAATACACAAGACTGTGTTTGGTTTTGTGTGCTGCAATGAAACCCACATGGTGTCAGGAAAACGGTACATGAAGTTCAGTTTGCGCATAAAGGCTTGCAGGATGTGGTGCAAGCCAGGATGTTGTGCTGTGGGTTTTGTGGGGATGGTGACCCAGTCTTTTGTGATTTTGTTGCTTTAGGAAGGAGAATCAGGTAAACTGTGGCAACATATAAACCAAGGCAGGATTCTTCTGCCATGTTCATCATTTGCCCGGTGAAGAGAGTAATTGAAACAGCCTTGGACAAAAATGGTCTTCCAATAAATAATTTCACATACATTGTCATTCTGTCTTTCTTACATACTGTTACAGAGCTGCCCTTGTCCTTTCATAACCTGCAAAATCCTCCTGATATGTGTATCCGGTGTTTATAAACCTCTAAGCTAAGTTGGTTTTTTCCTGTTTACCAGCTTCAGAGATCATCTGGTTGCTCATCTTCAGGAAGATAATAAACATTTCTATTTATTTCCTATGTGGTCTAACTTCCATTGTCCTTAACATTAAACTCAGCATTCACCAGTGGTCCTGCTGGAGAAGATTCTTGCATATTTAGCATATGTTAGTCTGTGAAAGGAGGTTAGATTTCAAGCTAGGTGAAACTGTAGAGAGATCACATTGCAGTTTTCGCAGAAGTTGAATGACTGTGTCTGCTGTGAGTAGCAAGTGGAGCTTTTTCATTACCTGCTTAACCTGTATTTTGACTGTAGATAACCATTTCTGAATAAAGTGTGTCAAGCTTCATTACAAAGTATTATAAGTGTATGCGATTAAAAGAAAAGGAAAAATTTTCCTGTGAGCAATTTTGCTTGAAATTCAATCACTGTATCAATAAATTGTTATTTTTACTACTGAATAACTTAGTGATGGTTCCTAAAGAGCCACTCTCAGGCCAGAGGTTATAGCACTTTCCTCCCCTTGAAAGACAGTTTTCAAATTAGGAAAAGCAAACCAGTGAAGACCAAAGTCTTGTGGGGTCAGTTTCCAGTCATCACTGAAAAGAACTGAATTTCTGTCCCAGGTTTCAGCACAAACACTTATCTATACCTTTAATTGACATAACAGTAGAAGATTCATCTTCCAACCCATGTTGACAGTTATTTCCGAGTGAAGCTGCTCATCATTTTAACTACCCATTTTTATCACCAGCAAATCCAGTGATGCTTCTGCAGCACTTGTCTAACACCCCATTCTAGCCCTCCTGGCTTTTCCTTTCTCTGCCATATACCTTTGACCACTCCTGGATGGAGGACTCACCCAGCACTCCCAACATCTTGAATTTTTCCACCTTGAGAGTTTATAGTCTGTGGTGCACAAACATGTTTCAGGAATGTTCCAGGCTTCTTTGTTCTTCTTAGCGTTAAATCAAAAGATATTTCATCTTTGGCAGTACTTGGCTAACAGTGACAACTCTGATCTTAGATGTGAGAGAGAGATTCCACAGCCTGGACATGGTGAAATATTCTTTGCACTTATTATAAACCAGGTTATGTTGTATTAGTACGTCTTGCCTAGGAATTATCTGCAGCATTCAGTTGTTGCTGTTGAAAATTGGGCATTATGTTTGTAATGAAGTAACATCACCAGGTGCAGAAAGCTTAATGGATGCTAAAGCTTACATGGATTTTTCTTGCCTTAAACCTACATGACAGTGCAATGTCTTGTGGGCATAGAAGCAAACTATTTTTGGGTGGTTAGCTTCACTAATTTTGTGAGCCTTCATTATATATAAATAATTATTCCTCTACATCTCTGTGCTATTTTTGTAGTTGCTAAAGGTGGCAACTGAACTGACAAGACCTGTTGATACAGGATGGAAGAAACAAAGATTTTTTTCCCCCCCATGAACAGCTGTGTATTGTCTTCCTTTACGCATCACAGCTTACACTGATGATTAAAGGTGGAAATGCAGTCAGTAAAAACCTGGCTCTATTGTGCTAATGAGAAAAGCAAATCCTGGGGAGGGGACATTCATACCTAGGAAAGTGCCCAGGCTGTAACTCTCAGGGCAGTACTTGGGCAAGAGACTGCAACACACTCGATTTCATCCCTAAAGATATTATTAGTGATGGAAAATGGCATACTGGGCAGGCTTGTTGGTTGGTCAGTGGGTCATTTCATAGCAAGATATTTTCCATGGCTGACCATACATGTAACTATTGTGTTTCAGATTTTGTGGTTTGTATTGCATCTCGCATAAGTGAAATTCTGTGTTTTTGTGAGATCCTCTTACTACTTCATCTGTATTTCTCTAGTTTGGGAAGGTGTTTCTTCAAGTACAGGCATGTAAGTGTGCAGTTTAGATAATATATTTTATATACTTTCAGTTGACCTCTGTTAGAGTAGGAGTATGCAGCTGATTATAAGTTGCTAGGAATAATTTTTGTTAAATATATTTACAGTCTGTAGCTCCACTTGCACGGTAAAATTGTTAATTGCATGTGCAATGCTAATTCTAAAAAGAGAAATTTTGAGAGCATCCCCCTTGTATCCAGTTTTGAACACTGAAGTTTGCAATTTATGCTTAGGGATTTTCATTTACAATTTAGGTATTATTACCACATTTAGTGAAACGTGATCTCAGTCTTTCTCTGCCCTTGTTCTTTTTATCATATACATAGCTACACTTTAGTTGTCCCCATTAAGCATAAAAGTTGCAGAGATGCTCTGATTCCATCTACCAGCTTCTTGAATTAATTCTACATGAGATAAGAAATAGGACTATTTAGTCATGATCCCCACAATATACTGGACTTTCCTCTCTAAAACCATAGACTTTGGAGTCTTGTGATGATGTCAGATGTCATTTTACAATGAAAAGAATATGAAGAAGAACCTGAAAATCTGAGACAGACACCCGAGGAACAAAAAAACAAGATCTTGTCTGGATTTTATTTTCTTCTGTTTATCACACTGAGGTTCCTTTCAAACTCAGTTTCACACTTTGAGAGCATTTGAGCGTGTCAGTAACTTTGAGTGTGCATGAGCAGACTGCTTGCAGCAGACACTCTCCATTGGATTTTACTTTCTTTTGTAACAAATTATGTCATGTTCCAGAGTGTATTTGTCACCCTACACTTTCCTACAGTTTTGAGCAATGGGTTAGGTTTTGACACACATTACATAGTGAAAAATAGAATTGGCCCCTGTGAACAGAATATTGGTCAGGTCTTTCAAGAAAAATACTGTCAGCATTTCCATCTCTTTTGAAACACTGAGTATTTGAGTGACCACAAAAGCAAGGCTGCTGTAGTCCCTTCTTAGCCAGCTAAGCCCTAAGCCTGGAGATTTTCCATGAATTCCCAAGGTTTGCAGAGCTGAAAATTTGGAAACAGCTAATTTTCCTATAAAGATACCATGACCTCAACAGCCAGAATGCAGAGGAGCAAAAATGGTCAATCTTAGTGAACTTCAGACTGGGAGGAAAAGTTGAACCTGCCAGTCTTGACATTCATTGATAGTTGAGATTGAGAGATTGGCAGGCTTCACAAGGCATTCACTTCAGGATTTTCAGATGTCAAAACCCAAAAATATTTAGGTGCTGAAAGCCAAATATGAGTGAATTTGTGATTACAAGGAAGGATATACACATTAAATTTACTGATTGTCCTGATCCCATTGTGTACTTTACTCTGGACATATTTATTGTCTAGGGACATATATAAGATAGAAATTTGGTGAATAAAATTATAAAGATGTAAAGGTGTATTTCATCATCGTGACTACATACGTCTCTATTTCAGTTGAATGCTTTAATCACTGATTGTAGTCGCCATGTAAAACAAGTGTCTTTGTTTATCAAGTAATAGATAAGTCAGAAATGTCAGCTGTGTGTATTGGGTGGTGTATTCCACTAGTTGCATTTGACTTTTGTTAAGAGAGGTTTGCCTCACAGACCATAGCAAATTGATTCTATGATTCATTTACCTCCATATCCTGGGCTGTATTAAAAGAAGCATGACTAACAGATCAAGGGAGATGATTCTCCTGCTTTGCTCTCATAAGACCTCAACTGGAGTACTGCATCCAGCTCTAGAGTTTCCAATATAAGAAGGACACAAAACTGTTGGAATGAGTCCAGATTACAGCGACAAGGATGATCAGAGGGCTGGAGCGCCTCACTTGCCAAGACAGGCTGTGGGAATTGGTGCTGTTTAGCCTAGGGAAGAGAAGACTCCAGGGCACCCTGTAGTACTTGAATGTGGCCTACACGAAAACTGCAGTTTTTATGAATTACTTTAGTGATAGGACAAAGGGAATGGTTTCAAACTAGAAGGTTGTGAGGTTGGTGAGGCACTGGAACAGGTTGCCCAGAGAAAGTTGTGGATGTCTCCTTCCCTGGACTTGTTTAAGGTCAGGTTGGATGGAGTCCTGGGCAACCTGATCTAGTGAGAGGTGTCCCTGCCTATGGCAGGGGGAATTGGAATGAAATGATCTCTCAGGTCCCTTCCAACCCAAACCAACAAGCACAATTTAACAATTAATGATGAATCAGATGTTTTAACTTCTCATTCTGAGACTCAGCAGTCCTCAATTTTGGAATAACTTCTTACAAAATTGGGCAACTTGAAAAGCATGAATTTCTACCTTAAAAATTCAGAATTGGAAAGAAAATACATTTCTACTTTTGATGTAGAGGTGAACCTAGAGAATCAGTTTTGCTCTTGGAGGTTATTTGTGTTGTAGTCTTCATCTGTCCCTGAAATCCATTTAGCTCGAATAAAGAAGGCAATAAATCGCTCTTTCAAGTTGCTTCCATTTAATTGCATGGAATGTTGCTCTGTGAGTTGGATTATTTGCTAAACTGCTTTCTCTGAAAGTCCAAATGATGGAAATGCAACTGCAAGAAGGAACTGCTTGGGACATGTCAGGCTTTGATTAACAACAAACAAAATTGTTGATTAATTTATAAGTAGCATATAAAACACAGTTCCATCTAAACAGTGGATGTTACAAGGAGATCTGAGCAATGAAGTATGTATTTCAGCTGCAGAGTATGAGGTAAGATAGCCTGAGACAAGCACTTTTAGGCAAGTATCCAGTGTCAAAACTCAGGTAGAACATGCAACTTCTTGGTAAATTTATTAGATAAACGAGGTAAACACACTGTTCTTCTTCAGCAGAGCACTGAAATTCACTGTCAACACCAAGCCAAATCACAGGTTCCATGTGAAGACCACACTTCAGGACTTTATGAAAGGTGCTTTTTTAGTAGGTGTAATCTCAGTGGCATCCCTACGTTCAATTTGTCATTTGACCATACATTTGTATCAGAAGTACGCAGACTATTTTGTCACCAAAACGTGGTGCTAAATCAGTAATATGTAAATGACAAATACCAGTAGTCATAATGCAGTCATAAAATCTGTGCTGCATACTAAGTTCTATGAATACTTACTTTATATACGGAAATTTGCATTGTATCACAAAGGTAAAGTGGTAAAGTGGTTAGTACGTATAGTTGAACTTACTGGGCAAAAAAAGTAATCCATTGTGAAAACCTCCTGGTCATGAGTCTGAGCATGGGAGCAGGATTGGGCCCTGCATTTATTTATTTGTGTCAGAGAGAGTTTTGGCTAAAGAAGATATACAGATCCCAGGTAAGCAAGGTAGTATAAATAAGATAAAATGATACATAAATACTGAGGTTCAAGGAAATTAGAAGTAAGTCAAGTAGCCAAAATTCTTTTATAAATCCTACTTCTAATTTTCTTGAGTTAATTTCCAAGCAAGTGCATTGTTGATAAGAAACGAGTGCATAAAATGCAATTAGTCCTGCATTGGGGTCTGAAGTTGTGGTAAATGAAAAGTTCTGTTGATGAGAAGTTGTGCGGTACTACTGGCTAGCAACTTGTGTATTAGCATTTGGGGGCAATTTAGCATTTAAATGGAAACCATATTGCATTAAAGTAATGTTTGCATTTTTAAAAGATATGTGGTGTATGCATAGCAATCATCAGCTGTTTCTCTAAGTTGCACTGTATCTCTGTATATAAGTAATAAACTCTAGACATTTGGGGAATCTAGACCCCATTCTCAGATGTCACTTTGACATGTGAAAGAAGCATCTCAAAGGCATTCAGGTGCCCAGTCACCAACTAATGGTTCTCTAAAAAGCCCCTGAACAGTTTGGGAGTATAAAGTCTGGTCACTGGAAATCAAAGTGTTAGTCAGTTTTGCACTTTGGACAATTCTGGTAAGTGATTGCTTCACCTTTATCTACCTAAGTGCCTTTGAAAACTAGTTGCTGGAAACTACTGAAAATGGTCAGTTGAACAGGGTGCACAAAAAGGCTTTTAGTCTCCAAGAGAGTCCTTTCAGTGGCAGCAAGTTATACTGGAGGATTGGAGTCAGAGTTAAGACAGGAAGTGAAACTGTCTTGACGCTGGCACTTCCTTTCCCCCTCATTCCTTCCTTGGTTTTTTTACCCCCATGGAAAGAAACATGATGATTGTCTCTATCACGTGGTTATTTGTTCCCAGCATTGGATGTGGAGAGCTAAACCTAACTTCAAACAATCTTTGGTTTACGTAATTTTGAGGGAAATACAGATTTGACAGAATTTTCAACTATTGTTATGAATACTTCTTTGAGCTAAAGTTTCAGTTAGAAACTTTCTGAAGCCATTCCCACACAATTCCTCTCATTTCTGAGTGTTGCTTAGGATTTGTTTAGATTTGGTTTCTTAGGCTGTCTTTCAAGGATATGCTCTCATTTGTTCAGTGCCCACAGCTTGGAAGGCCTGTGGCTGCCATAACCAAAAGAAGAAATAGCTGAAAACAATAACCATCAAGAGAAACGTGTCCCACACAAAGTAGGAAGGAATAGAAAAAGGGATAAACAAATTAAAAGAAACAAAAGAACCTCAGTCTCAGGCTTTGGCAAAGGAATAACAATACATGACTGATTTGCTCTGACCACTTGTGCAGGAGGACATGGTTTGTCTTGTCCTGTTTTTATTCTCATCAGAAGAAAAGCAATTGTTTTGCAGTATTTGCAGTCTTCATTCAAGAGGCTGTTGCAACATGAATAGCAGTGGAATTTCCTCCAAGACAAGAAATCCATTGACCACCCTTGTGTGGGAAAGTTTGTAAAGCTCCTTCTTGGGTGTTAAAGCACAAGGCAGAAGCCTCTGGGCTTATTCTTCATCCACTGATTTATAAATGGAAGTCCTCTGTTACACAGGGCTGCTTTTCTTAGGACTGTCCATTCTCTTGTGCTTTTGATACCTTGGCCCATGAAGTTCACTCATGCAACAGAGTGCACAAAGGTGCCGTATCATCAGGTGATAGAAAAATGATTTGCCTTAACATTGTCCAGCAGTGCTGTTGGCATGCTGATGGTAAAATCTCACCTTGTTTTGCATACTGTGTCTACTTAGTCCAGGAGTGGACAAATTGCTACAGTGGATCTCAGTAGTAACTTTTTTGGTACCTAAAATGTCTGCTACTGTCAGTATTAGAAATCTTTCATCAAATACAGATCTAGTAAATTTTTAGCAATTTGTTTCTTTCAGGATTTCCAAGACACAGTGATTGGCTTACTTACATATAAAATTTGAAGTACTTTTTAAGAAAACTAATGCTGCCTAATAAACCAACATATATTCCGTCTATAGTGTGTAGCAGCTTTCCTGATACTAACAATGTATTTACATCCTCCTGTGGCCAGACCTCTCAGGAGAGCAGAGAAGAGGAAGTAGAAGCAGCTAAAAGGTCAGAGGCTCACAGGTCACCAGCACCTGCAGCCATTCCAGTAGATAGTTGATAGTCCTGTCAGGCAGCATTACCATCATTAGACATGTGTTAGTGTCCTGCATTCAATGTAATGACCAGGATAAGCCTTTGGTACTGCCCCAAGAGTTGTGAACCCCCACTGCATCCGTCATGCGCGTGAAAAGACTGCTGCCCAGACCTCCAGCTGCAGGGGAAAGGCAAAGGCAGGTTTGTTGTCCTTCAGCTCCTGCAGCCTGTGACTGACTACTACTGCCTTTCAATTCGAGTATAATCAATTCTTTGGCCACCACTGGGGAGTTTGGATTTGCAGCATGGAACCTTTCATCTGCCACAGCCAGCTCCAGCAGGCATGAATTTCAAATATTCTGTGCTCAGCTCAGTCTCACCAGAAGGGTCCTTTCTGTCTTGTATCTAGCACTTAGAGGAGAGAGTTCCCATCCTGAAGATGTATTATAGAAGCATAGACTTAAAATTCACCCTCTGTCCTTAGTATGCCACACTCTTGTTCTTGGAGAATGTATTTCGTTTTTTTGTCCTAGGTTTTGCTTGCAGATCAAGAGAGGTTCTTCTCCCCCTCTACTCTGCCCTGGTGAGACCACACCTGGAGTATTGTGTCCAGTTCTGGGCTCCTCAGTTCAAGAGGGATGTGGAGCTTCAGGAGAGGGTCCAGCATAGGGCAAGGAAGATGATGAGAGAGGTGGAGCACCTCCCTTATGAGGAGAGGCTGAGGGAGCTGGGTCTCTTTGTCTTGGAGAAGAGGAGACTGAGGGTGACCTCATTAATGTCTACAAATATTTGAGGGGTGGGTGTCAGGAGGATGGAGCTGGGCTGTTCTCTGTGTCATGTAGTGATAGGACAAGGGGCAATGGTTGTAAGCTGGAACATAGGAGGTTCCACATCAACCTGAGAAGGAACTTCTTGACAGTGAGGGTGACGGAGCACTGGAACAGGCTGCCCAAGAGGGTTGTGGAGTCTCCTTCACTGGAAATGTTCAAGACCCGCCTGGATGTGTTCCTGTGTGACTTGGTCTAGGTGATTCTGGTGTGTCAGCGGGATTGGACTAGATGATCTTTCAAGGTCCCTTCCAATCGGTTCTGATTCTTTGATTCTGGAGAGGAAGGCACAAGGGTTTTGCTTTCCTTGCAGATGCAGTGAATCATTCTGAAAGGTAATCTGAATTCAGCAATTGGCAATAGTCTTTACTTTACTGGAAGATGACTGTTTCCCAAGTCATTGAAGTCTTTTGCATTGTGCCTTCTGCATGTTTCCATGCTGGAATTGATTTAACACATTTATAACAGTGCTGTATTGCACTTTAAGTTTATGGTTTTTTGGCCACTTTTAATCTTGTTTTAGAGAGTCTTGAAGTTGTACCACACTGAGGAATAAACACAGAGCAAAATAAAATATGTTTTTCAGGGACGAGGAAGAAGAGAGAAGTTTCAGCTTTTCTTGGCAAAGGTATCATAGGATCATAGGATGTTAGGGGTTGGA
>VXBP01010093.1:0-16964 GCA_013400115.1 Rhinopomastus cyanomelas
AATGATTCTATGATTCTATGATTCTATGATCCCCTTGCACCACAACATCCCTCATCCCAGTCCTCCTTGTCTTTCAGTCTTTTCCTATTAAACACAGGGATAAAGCTGGTGACAAGAGTGCTGACTTTCAAGCAAAGGCCTTATGTATCTGGAAACTAGTATATCTATATTTTTGTAACAAAAGCTACTTCATAATGGCAACCAAATTCTGAGACCCTCTAAGCCTACATGTTCTTCACAGTAAGGCTGACAGAGCACTGGAATGGGCTGCCCGGAGCGGGGGTTGTAGAGTCTCCTTCGCTGGAAACATTTAAAACCCAGGTGATCCTGCTGTGGCAGGGGGGATTGGACTTGATAATCTTTCAAGGTCCCTTCCAATCTCTAATGTTCTGTGATTCTATGATTCTCTAGTTCTGCACTACCCTTTATGCTTTTACAACTTTGGAACCAATTATACGTGATGCTCTCCTAGTGATGCTGACAAAATCCTATCTGTTTCTTTGGAGGGGGGTTTGAAATGTGGTAGCTGTTACAGAAGGCTCTCAATCCTTTAACACGTCGCCCTGTAAATTAACATATTGCTCCAATGAAAGGCATGCAACAGAATCTTAATTTAAGGCAATATGACATTTGGAGAAGAAGCTTTCATTTCACATATGAAAATGGTAGAAGTTTAGACATAAATTGAAAGCTGCCTTTGGGAGGCCCAAATGACAGGCTTTGGCTGAATCATGGAGTAAACCAAATTTATTTTATATGTACTGCTTTTAGACCACAAGAACCCGGTCTGGGAACTAGGTAAAAATCCTCACCAAGCTCTCTATATGAAAGATCATTACATACAGCATGATCATACAAAAGTACTTGTGGCCCAGTGTCCTTAAGGTTTGCTTGAAGTGCTTCTTTTTCTAGGCTAGATGCAGAAAAATAACCTTTTATTTTAGAACAGAGATAGGAATAATGAACTTTGTATTACACTGTAAAGATCAAGAGGCCTCTTAAAGGCAAACTAAATATAAAGCATTATTACTGTAAAAGGAATAAACAAATATGTGATATTCCTCAAGAACTAGGAAGAATAAAAGAGTAGTAAAATGAACTAACTCTTGTGGCAATGGCTCATTCTTAGTTACACACATGCTGAGGTTTATGTAAATAAATCTGCAAGAATTTTAATGACTGTGTCTGTTCTGGAGAACAGGATTTTTTAATTTTATTTGATCAACATTGGAGAGTATAAAATGTCAGAACTATTATTTTCTATTAACTGTATCTGGCACTGGCATTAAACTTTCAACTTTGACAAAGAGTTGAGTGAATTAAGAAGTAAGAAAAAATAAAATGTTTGTGAAACTTAAGTAAACCTTCATAGTCTATGTAAAAAAGACCTTATTTGTTTGCATTTTTAAATTTAAAAAAATTTTATAAAAGGAAAATCCTTGTGATATTTTTAAGCTAAAATAAATAATAAAATCTCACACATGTAAGGGTTTGAATGTCTGGCTCATCACAATTTTAATTGTAAATCCCAGGAAATGCAGAATTTGAAAATCAAATTAGGAAGTGCTCAATGGATTGCAGAGTAGTAAATTCTATTACATTTCTTTACAAAATAACATTTGGAAAATAATTTAATAAAAAGCTGTATGTGCCTTACTAAGAAACAATGAAAAAGGTTCAAGCAGTTTTAGTATATCTAGAATATTTTTACAATGTCTGTTGGTTCAAGCAAACTGAGGATATTTATGAAACACAACATCAAGATTCTTTAAAGCTATCATATATTAATATTCCTTATGATAATGTTGCAACGTCCTCAAAGCTAGTGCTCCAAAATCTCCAAACTCAAAATCTCTTCCACTAGCAATCTGTGGCAATATTTTTCTAAGCCATCTCCTGAGCTAACAGAACATCTGCTTTTGAAAAAAAAGTGAAAAATGCATGAGATTTTTACATGCAATAAACAGAAAGTGTTAAAGAGCAAATCCCACTTTGTTTCTGCAGTACAGTGCTCAGTACAAGACATTGAGTCCTTCAGCTTTTATGCATGAAACAGCTAGATTACTTGCTCAGACTGATCCACTCGATTCATTTTATTAGTAGAACTAATTGGTTTAAGAACGAAGGATTGCCCAACACTTGTTTCTAACAGTATCAGTGCATACAAAGTAAAAGCTTTCTTAACTGTAGTAAAATCTTGGTTTTTTAAGTTCTCTGACATTACCAGGAGGAAAAACAGTATGTGAAACATCTTGCAGGTCAGATCATCATGAACTCAGAGTGACAGCTCTGAGGACATTGATGCACTCATCTCAAGAGTGTGTTGCACAGACGACTCTCACCTCAGTGTCCTACTGCCTTGCTTAATGCCTGAATGTTTCTATAACACAGTAAGTTGTCTTACATTCCTGAGAAACAGCAGAGAGTGCAGTAAAGCTCATGCTTTATTTCCTCCAATACCCTTGGAATGATTTGCCACTCACATTCTCCTGGCAGTGGTAGAAAAAGGATGGAGTTACAAATTAATTGATAATTAGTGTATGTGGGTATGTAGGTGTAAACATCACAGCACCAGGGATGCAGCAACACTTTCTAGAAACAAGTATTTTGGTGATGAACATAGATATCTTAGCTAATTACAAACACTTGTTTAGGCACTTATACGGACTGAAGGCTGATGGGGAAGTTTTACTCAGTATTGATATGCATAATAAAAAAGTATTGATTTAATTAGTGTTAATTGGAGGGTCATCAAGGAGGAAGGTCAGCTGCCTTCTAGGCCCAGATAAATGACCACACAGTCCTTGTCTGAGACACTGCTGAATTGCCTGTGTGTTGCTCAATCAATATTTGTATGACATCTGACATCTAAGTCTCAAGGCATTTTGAATGTAAGGTTTCTTCTCTCAAATGCAAAAAGGAGACATATCTATATCAATCATCATTTACCTATGGATCTGCTAAATCACTAATTTTTTAAGGAAAATTACAGAGTTTTACAAGAGAATCAGTTGCCAGGGAGTGACTCTCGATTCTACTTACATAGTTACATGGTAAATTGAAATAATTTGCAATTTTTTTTTGTTCAGCTTTCACTGTATTTTAATAATTATACTTTGAAAGCACCACCACTGTCCACAATACAGGTAGTCAGTAAAAAAATCAATAACTTAAATTTCTCTATAACTTTCTTTAATATAAAATATACTACTGATTGGTGAAAAAGCAAAAATAATAAAGGTACTGAAGAGTTCCACAGTGAGCTTAAATTTAGTAATTCACAACTTTTTACTTTAAATAACTTTCATCAATGGTCTATTCTTCCCCACAAGAGCCCATATTAGCTTTTCACTATGAATGGTAACTGTGATACTCAAAACCACAGCTTTCACATGGCAAACATTGCTTCACGCCTCTACTGCTGAAGGATCACAATCTTCCATTGCAAAGTGACACTCCTGGCAAGAGTTTCTACTTAACTCAACTCATTCCAAAAAGCAAAAATTATGATGAAAAGGCCAAAAGCCATTATTGCTATCATAACTGTGTCACCATCTCTAGTACAGAGTTCATGTCACTTTCTGTTGCTCTTAGTTTTTCCCCAGCAGATTTCAGTAAGCTCAATAAATACACACAAAGGTGAACATCTGCAAACCAGTTCTGTGCTTAGGACTGCAGAGGCAAAACTGCAATACAGGTGAGGTTGCTCTCACAGTGCACATTAAACTTGAAGAATAACATCACAGCAGTGTTTAGTTCACAGGAATGGCAGGGCAACACACAAGAATGACAGTGCGATGCATTTTCCTACAACAGCACTGTGTAATGTTATGGTGTGGAACCTCAACCTTTAGTCTTTGGCTACAGACTCACAATGCCCATTACAGAGGAATGTGTAAGTAAAGAAGATTTAGAGGCAAACGAACAAAAAGAACCCAAAATGTAAATGAGACCAACTAACTTGTTTTTTCTTTCTTCTTCAGGCTTCAGCATTTTTTGCATTTTCTCTTGAAACCAGAATCAATTGTATTTATGGTGATGTTACCCTCCTGGCAAAGTATTACAGAGGCTGTGGCAACAATCTAGGGCTCAGCAGGGAAGATGTAAGACAGCTATTTTTGTCATGTTTAAAATTATACTAAATTAATAAGAATAAAATCACCTGCTGGGCTTCTAGTTTTAAACAGCACATTGTGATGTGAATGATCAGAGCATCAGGGTTCTGCTAATTTAGTACATACTATAACAGTGAAGACATTAAAAGATCATAGCATTTTTCATTTTAAAAACAACACTCTGTGAACTGGCTGAATAATTTCAATAGTTTATGCTAAGAATTGCTAATATATGCTCAATGGAATAAAGGGAAATGAGAAACCTACATATCATAATATTTAGCGGTTTGAAGATATAACTGTTTAGAACTCTGTCACTGAGGACTCTGTTCCCCAGATTGTAATAGTCTAACTTATTAAATTATCAACTCCTAAAATTAGAACAATATGTAGAAATAATAACTATATTTAAGCCTTTATTAAAGCAAGAGAAAATATTTCCTGATAAGAAAATGAATTTATTTCTTTAGACGTAGAGAATATAAGTTGCCTCATGCATCTATGGAAAGCTTCTGCAAAGTGCCTTAAAAAACCCTTCCTCAAAGTGTATGTTAGGTTAGGTAGGCACTAAGCACAGGTTTTTCAGAATCAGACAAAAAGTACCCACTAACAATTCATGCAGGAGGCAATGAGCTGAGAGCATTTAATCAGATGCAGGACAGCATGATGTGCTAATATGTGTATGATGAAGATGTAAGCAGAATTAGAAAGAATGTGATGATACATCCTTTCATAGAAAGAATGTTAAAACTTCAAATAGTCACTCAGCAGTAGATTCATACGTTGGCTTCTCCAAAGCTTTTCATTTAATATGGAAAGCCTCTGCTGTCATTGTGGCTGTTTATCCCTGGTACAAGAGGATCAGAGTAACAGCAAGTCGTACAGGCCACTGGCAATCCAACTGTCTAATGGGCTTCGGCAGGGTTAGACAGATAAGTAGCAGTATTAGCACCTTGCAAACGTGTCCTGCTACCACCTATGCATGGAGCTGTGCCCAGGGTAATGACAGACATTTATAGGGCAAGTGCAAGCAAGTTAATGATGGTCTGCAAAAGGCTGAGCGAACGGACAGCACCATTAAATTGACGACCGAGAACCTGGTCACCAGGAATGTGCTGGAGCTTCTGGGTTGAAAGCCATGAACATAAACAAGTCAAGTTGTGTCTGGTGAAGATCAAGCTGTGTCCTGATAAAACTGAGAGTAAACCCTTAAGCCAGCCACAGAGACAAAATATACAGGACTCTGGGTGTGGGTCAAGAAACAGCAGAAACCGAAAACAAGATAAATGTGCAGGGACCATTCTGGGTCATAGGTGCTTAGTAATGTAGCTTGCTTACCTTGTAGTAGTGATAATAGCCATCCATCAGCATAAATCAAGTAATGTTTAAAGAAACTGTTAGCCAATCACTGTTCTGTTAAACCATGTATCGAATCATATATAAAGGACTCTTGTATGCTTAATAAATGACACTTGCTTGCATCAAGCATTGTTCCATCTCAGCTGCAGCAAGTTAACATACACGAAGACAGCTCCAACACGTACCAGATTTTCTCACTCTGGTTTTGAAGTGCCGGAAACAATGACTGAAAGCAAGGAAAGCTTGTGACTACTTCAGCTAGCATATGTTTTCTTATGACAGACTATTTCTTTCCAATAATACTGCTCATTAAGTAAAAATTGTTGTTATTATATTGTTGTTATTATGACTTTATTATCTTTACAGGGAGCTGCAACAAGGTGGAGTCACTGGAATTCTTCTTCTGTGTTACATGACATAAGGTGACCTGAAATAATGTGTTGAACTGAGGCCACACCATCTCTATGAAAGGGGCAGTATTCATATTGCACTCAGTCAGTGTGATCTATGTGTATCTTAAAATACTGAACAAGCAAATGTGAGCAATATGACTGCAACCTTTTGGGATGTGTTTTAGACAGCCATTTCTCAAAAAGGACACTCAGTGCAGATCAGTTTTCTTAGACACTATGAAAAAACTATTTTTCAGCCTGGATTGACTACTTCTTTGCTGGCTTATTAAAGTTTTGACACCAGGTTCGTCCCTTGCTTTCCAGATCACAGAAGCCTATGCTCAACCTCGCTGCAGAGGGCAGAGGCCTCAGATGGAACTTGCTCTACAAACCCTACTGTGACACCAGTGAGTGTACTAATTATTAAACAACATGATAAATATGTTATCGGAGTTAACCTTATACCTGGGCTTTGTGTGTCTTGTTAGTACAAGAAAAGAGAATGAGGTACAAAGAAAGGAAAAGGGGACATCTAGATTCCTAAAGCCTTAACTAGTTGGACATACACCCTCCTGATTCACACATCAGTTTTCTCAATTTTCTGCTGAGCTGTCCTTTAAAGCCTCTTCCAGAAAGGTCCATGTTTAAATAAGTACCAAATCAAATTCAACTGACTTCATAATTAAGAAAGTAGCATTTAGTATTAATTAATAACTAGAATACATAACTGAAATTATATTTACTGCTTTGAACAGCAGCAAGTTAAATAATATAATAATCATATAATGTAATATCATCAATAATGTAATATTTATGCCATTTACCAAGGTTACACTTATATCAACATAACCAAATAAATTTAAGACAGGATAAGAGAATAGTTTAAAACTCTGGAACTAGCAGAAATGCTGTCTATGTTAAGTGGTTGGTCAGTACTTTGAATGCTTTGTGGCTTTGTGATTTTCTCTCCTGGACACCATAATATTTGTGTCCTAAAGCCTACACTTCCTGCTCACTTGCTCAGTGTTTGTCTTACTTTGGGAACAGCTGGAATATAAATAACTGCAAGAAAAGACATGCCCCTGTGAATACACAAAAGGACAAGTTTTTGCATTTTTTTCAGCCGCAGATGTTCAAATGTTCCAAATCCTTGTTGTGCAAATGCACAGATGCACGGTGGAGAAAATTTCCACCTTACCTCACATATTGGAATAACCTAGGTGATGATATATATTTATCTCTATAAAATCCAGTGTGTTCCTAGAAAACCCTTTAGCTCAGATTTGTCCCCAAAGCTTCCCATTGGAGGTTTCTGTCCACACCACAGGATGACTGGATGAGTCTTCAGTATCCTGAAGCACTTTTTATTCTCTTTTCCAACCCCTTCTTTTCCCTATTTCATTCTTGTGCTGGCTTGTATGTATGGATATTTTAAAAAACTATAATTAATTACAGATGATGTCTCTTCTTCACATTTGACAGCAAAACCAGACTGAAATGGATATTTATTGAATAGATATGCAATGCAATGCACTACCAGTTCATGTGCTGCCTAGGCAGATCTTGAGGCCTTTCTTCCCCTTCTACTGCCCCCATTTCCCCATGTGCATAATCTATTAAGCTCAGCAGCTCTGTCAAAAACTTGAAACTATAGCTCAGCAGCACTAAAAGCTGCTTCCATCATTAAAACTTATCCATGTTTCAAGGAGACTGCAACCTAACCAAGGGGTAGGAAGATAGATGACGGAATCTCACAGTCCCTCAGAAAATAGGTACCACTTCTACTAAGCTAACATTTTCAGAAAGTGCATAAATAAAAAATTAGAAACAACAGCAGAGAGAGATGGCATATCATGGGGCTGTAAGCCTGCCTACTTACACAAAGGGTGTTGAACATGTTGGTACGAATATGAAGGTTCCCATAATTTACCATTTAGAACAGAGTATTAAGACGAGCAGTTTGAGATCAAATGAGTGATGCTAAGAAAACACAGGTGTCTGGAGAGGACATTGTTCTGAACAACAGCAGGAATAAGGTTACAAAAATTAATTTTCAGATGTTATGTAGCACTACAGTCTCCACAGAGGCAGAATTGTATGAGCATTTATGTGTACGAAAGAAGGTGCAGCAAAATACAAATTATTTTGACAAGTGAATAAGAGACTGTTCATTTGTGAAGAACAAATACAGGGCTCACAAAGGATTATTGCTGCTAAGACAACAGAGGTAGGAATAACACCTTGATATAGAACAATGGTAGTAAAATGCTGTGAAAATTTAATCTGGCCCAGGTGCTCTGTGTGGTCTCTAGACTCTGATGCGAGATGGCAGCATGTTTGCAGGATTCTTGCCAAGTCCCAGGTGATTCCAAAACCTTTGGGATATGTTGATAAAAGTGAGTCCTTACTTTCCATATAGATGTATATACAGTGGGGAAAATGTCTTATTCTCCACTGATCTTTCAAAAGAAAAAGAATTTAAACAAAGAGTAGAAATAATACACCACTTTTCACACTAGAAAGAGGTCACCTCTGGAATTCCTCAAGGATCTGTGCTAAGATCCATTTTGCTTAACATACTCATAGGTAACACAATGAATGGAGAGAAGATCATGTATGTTGGTAGCACAAATATGTATTTCAGGCTGGATGGGGCTCTGGCCAGCCTGATCTAGGGTGGGGTGTCTGTGTCCATGGCAGGGGGTTGGAGCTGGATGATCAGGTGGTCCCTTCCAACCCTGAGTGATTCTGATTCTATAACTTGTCCAGTGAAGTGATCCTGCTGTGGCAGGGGGATTGGACTAGATGATCTTTCGGGGTCCCTTCCCATCCCTAATGATTCACTGATTCTATGATTGTAATTGCTACCACAAAAAAAGAATGTGAAAAACTGAGGGAAGACCTCATGATGATAAGTGACAGAAAAGACAGATGACATTCAATGAAGATAAAGGTCCAATGAGTAAGGTACATGGAGAAAAGATACAATCTTGTCACTCACAGAAGTCTGCTTGAGCTGCTGTTGCCTCTTCTTAGCCCCAGGAGGATAATCAACACCAGAGTTTCAGGATGTTTCCCTTCAGCACAGGCCTGTAACCCGGTTTCTTTCCTAACCCAGGCTTCCATTTCTGCCCCAAAATAAAAAAAAACCCAACCAATGTTGCTTATGCTTGCACAGCTGTAAAGGGTCACTTCAGCATTTCTCTGCTGTGGCTCAGCCTGGTTATTGCAATGCAAGTGT
This sequence comes from Rhinopomastus cyanomelas, assembly GCA_013400115.1. NCBI lineage: Eukaryota > Metazoa > Chordata > Aves > Bucerotiformes > Rhinopomastidae > Rhinopomastus > Rhinopomastus cyanomelas. The sequence goes on from VXBP01010093.1 coordinate 9,108, forward strand.
GTGATGGAAAATCCACTCTCAGAGATGTTAATAATCTGAGAGCTCCCAGGTGTCATAAATGAAATTGAAAGTCAAATACCAGCTGACATAGTCATGGTAGTCTAACAATTGTCTTTCTAGAAGTGGCTAATGGTTAATGACTCAACTAACATACCTTGCTTTTCTAGGACATAATTGCAGAGATAAATGTAATTTCATTATCTCATACAAAGCCGTTGTGGTCTTGTACTAAAAAACTGAAGATCAGAATTTGATGTAAATAATAAAATTTTAGTACATAGATATAAACTTGAGTAGAGTGAAATATTTTTGTCTTCTGCCCATGGAGGTTTAATTATACAAGAGCAAAAGTAGGAAATGCAAACAGTAGAGAAGCAGAAATAGTATTCCAGTGACAAGGTTATGAAAACAAATTACAATAATCTATACATTGTGTAACTTCACAAAACAAATACTTTGAAATATTGGCTTAGATGCATATAGAACAAAACAGGAAGGCCTTTGACACCATCTCCCATGAAATTTTAGTGAGCAAGCTGAGGAAGTGTGGGATGGAAGAGCAGACAGTGAGGTGGGTTAGGAACTGGTTGCAGGATAGAGTTCAGAGGGTGGTGATCAAGGGTGCGAGCTCCAGCTGGAGAGCTGTGACTAGTGGTGTCCCCCAGGGATCGGTGCTGGGACCAGTCTTGTTCAACATCTTCATCAATGACTTTGATGAGGGCACAGAGTGTCTGCTCAGCAAGTTTGCTGATGACACCAAGCTGGGAGGCTTGGCTGATACGGCTGAGGGCTGTGATGCCATCCAGAGAGACCTGGACAGACTGGAGGGCTGGGCACAGAGAAACCAGATGAAGTTCAACAGGGACAAGTGCAGAATCCTGCATCTGGAGAGGAATAACAAATTCCACCAGTACAGGCTGGGAGGTGATCTACTGGAAAGCAGTCCTGTGGAGAGGGACCTGGGGGTCCTGGTGGACAACAGGTTAACCATGGCACAGCAATGTGCCCTGGTGGCCAAGAAGGCCAATGGGATCCTGGGGTGTATTAGGAGGAGTGTGTCCAGCAGATCGAGGGAGGTTCTTCTCCCCCTCTACTCTGCCCTGGTGAGGCCTCATCTTGAGTACTGTGTTCAGTTTTGGGCCCCCCAGTTTAAGAGGGACAAGGATCTACTGGAGAGGGTCCAGCGGAGGGCTACGAGGATGATTAGGGGACAGGAGGGCATGGCTTATGAGGAGAGGCTGAGGGACTTGGGGCTTTTTAGTCTGGAGAAGAGAAGACTTAGGGGAGATTTGATCAATGTTTATAAGTACCTGAAGGCTGGCCAGGAGGGGGGGGACAGGCTCTTTTCACTTGCTCCCTGTGATAGGACAAGGAGCAATGGGTGTAAGTTGCAGCAGAGGAGGTTCCGCCTCAACACAAGGGGGAACTTCTTTACTGTGAGGGTCACAGAGCACTGGAACAGACTCCCCAGGGAGGTCGTGGAGTCTCCTTCTCTGGGGACTTTCAAGGCCCGCCTGGATGCGTTCCTCTGTGATCTGTGTTAGATAGTTTTGTCCTGCTCCAGCAGGGGGGTTGGACTCGATGATCTCTTGGGTCCCTTCCAACCCTAACATCCTATGATGATCCTATGATCTAAATCGATGAGACAACAAGGATGAGAAAGGGTAGATTTAATAGAGTATCTTGATTATAACAGTCAAACCCAGTTTCCTACAATCAATCATAGAATCACAGTACACCAGGGTTTGAAAGGGACCTCATAAGAGCATCTAGTTCAATCCTCCTGACACAGCAGGATCACCTAGACCAAGCCACACAGGAACACATCCAGGCAGGAGGAGCGAAGGAGACTCCACAACATCCCTGGGCAGCCTGTTCCAGTGCTCAACACCCTCACTGGGAAGAAGATCCTTCTCAGGTTGATGTGGAACCTCCTATGTTCCAGCTTACACCCATTGGCCCTTGTCCTATCCCTAGATGACATTGAGAAGAGCCTGGCTCCATCCTCCTGACACGTATTTATAGATATTAACGTGGTCAGCCCTCTATCTCCTCTTCTCCAAGCTAAAGAGACCCAGCTCCCTCAGCCTTTCCTCATAAGGGAGGTGCTCCATTTTCTTCATTATCCTCATTGCTCTATGCTGGACTCCTTCCAGCAGCTCCATGTTCTTCTTGAACTTAGGGGCCCAGACCTGGATACAATACTCCAGGATGCTGTTGGCCCTCTTGGCCACAAGTGCACACTGCCTGCTCATGGTCATTCTGCTGTCCACCAGGACCCCCAGGTCCTTTTCTCCTACACTGCTCTGCAACAGGCCAGTCCCCAGCCTATACTGGTACCTGGGGTTGTTGATGCCCCACTTTGTCTAATTTATTTGTTTTTTAAACCATTTCTGGATTTTAAATTTGCATCTCAGTCAGGGAAGAACTTTGTCAGTATTTTTAGTTGTCTGATGTCAATGGTATGTCACCAGACAACTGTAGGAACATATACAAATAGTAAAGTATCCTGGCAGGTAGGATAGTAACTAGCTGGGTTAAAATGCTGTTTCATTAAAGCTAATGCAAACATCAATATTTTGGGGACCAAATTTATATTGTTTGACTTTTGCAGAAAGAATTAAAAATTCATTTTACTTTGTTAGGACAGGTAATGTGCCTGTAACCTCATGGTGATTAAAGAAATCTCAGTACCAATTCAATTTCTCTATAATACTGATCAAGCACCAAAAAAAGAAAAGGAAATAAAAGGCTTTTAAATTAAAACATTAATTGCTTTTAATTATGGGATTAAAAATTTATTTCTTCGTGAGATATGACCATTGAATTAGTCCTGGAGTTAGAACTCTGTGAGTGGGAGCTTAGGGTTTTTCTTTTATGGTGAGGTGACTGGAGAAGACCAAAAACACATGGAACTTCAAATATCTGGATTTGTTCTTAATATAAAGAACACACTTTTTTCTTTTTTTCTTACTTTTTTTCATTATAATGATTTTAAGTAGTTGAAAACTGAGTCTGACTAACAAAGACTGAAATAGTAAAAGCTTTATAAAGAAATCTCTGCCAAAAATGTCTTCCTTGATTACTTTGTATCTGCATTTGCCACTTCGTTTCAGTTAACTCGGTGGCTTTTTTGATTTGCAGCAAACTGCACAGTAGCCTCTGATCTCTGAGAACTTACTGTTTCTGCCGCCTCTGAAGCCATCACTGTTTCATCATTGCTTCTCTCAGTGGTGTCCAACTTTCTCCTGAAGATGTAAAGCTTGTCTTTGTTCTGTGACTTCCCCCTGCCTGTTACATCCTTTAATCCAGAAATTTCTATCCTGAGCAGACCCAGTTACTTCTGGAAACAGGAAGAATCTCTCAGTCTAATCCATAATGGTTTTTCTTTCCTGTCCATGAGTTCCTCTACTTTGTTTTTCTTATCCCAGAGACCAGCCTCTGATGATGCCCTGGATCTGCATGAGCTGTCTGCCTCTTGCAGATCTTACTACTGTGTTTATGTGAGAGGCAATGGAGCTATAAACAGAGCTGCCTAGAACATAGAGAAGCTTGCAGATGCTGGAAGACATGAAATTGTGATGCAGGGAAAGGGTAATTCTGCTTTCAAACATTAAGATAGAGGCAATTTAGATAAACAGCTAGAAAAGGAAGTAGTAAGTCAAAATCATCACCCTTTCATAGAATGCAACTCTTTACAAAAGTGCAAGACAAACATATGAATCATGGAGAGGAAAACAAAGTCTGTCAGATGCTAGACTTGGCTTTGAACAGTGCACAGTCAGAATTTTTGTTCAGCTCATCCAGAGAAGCAAGGTTCCCACAATTTTTCTCCACATAGGAAATTTATTCACAAAATAGGAAAGCAGCTTTGTAATCTCCCATTAAAATTTGCACAGAGAGTCCTTAGAATGGCCATTTGTATTAATGTCTAAAGAATATAATAGACTTTTAGACCAAATAATACTCAGTTAAAAGATAAATATATACAAACCTGTCCAAAGTGTTTTGTAGTCACTGAGACTGTATGACTGCAAAACACTGCAGTTTGCATTCCTTTTCTTTGCACTACATTTGATGACATCTGAGAGAATGCAAATATATAAAGATGAGCCATATTTGCATCAAAGGGATAATTAAAGAAAGGAAGGAAATTAAACAAATACACTGCAAATTTCAGAAAATCTACCTAATAGTGGAATAAGTGGATTGAAGGATAAATGTTCTCCCAAGAGATGCAACAGAAAGGCTATCTGTTTAGATTAGTATCTAAATGGAATGAACAAAACACTAGAAAATACATTGCAAGGAATAATTTTATACTGATAGGGTCAAGATAATGTAATAGTACTGTTCATCTCTAACCCACAGAACTATAGGAGAAGATACCATGAAGAATGTGTTTTGTTCTCTCACATTGTCACTTCTCTTAACTGAAAATGTTTCTTTATCCTGCCAAGAGCTGCTTGTGAGGACGTGAATCTGGGTCCAACTTGTAAGGAAGTGGAGAGTCCATTAAATATTTTGGGAGGAGCAAGTGTTTACAGTGCTCAGGGTGTTTGGCTGGTGCAGTATTTCAGCAGGTATGACCGTTCTACCAGGTGTGATTTCTCTAGTGGTGTTGCTATACTATACTCCTTAGACATTCAGTACCTTGAAGTGATATTGGAGAAGTCTGCAGAGGCCTTTGTTGTTTTGAGGCAGCTGTCCGGATTGTTCATGAGTACAGCAGTGTTAGACTTGGAGAATGTGCTGACAAAGAGAATGTAAGAGATTCACATTTGTGGGTTTCCTATCTGGTTTTCAAGTGAGCATGCCTCTTGGGAGACAGCTCTATGACAGCAGGCCAGAGGAGTGATATATGTGTGAACACATGTCACTGCTCCCCACAGTAATGTACATGCAAACATATGGCACTGCCCTCCTAGCGCATATTAGTTGCCAACAGACACAGGAAGGACCTTGCCCTGGTTATGTTTTTTATCACCCATATGGTCTTCTATTGCTTCTGATAGGATATAAATTACAACTACTTCCAAAAAACTCTGTCTAATAATAGTGTGTATTGCAAATATAGATGCTTACTCTTTCCCTACAGTACTTCCACAGAATTCATTGAGAATCAAGCAACCTCTTTTCATTGCACTGCAGGACTCTGATGAATTATAAACAGAGGAAGCAAAAGAGACAATCAGCAAACACACCACCAACGAAAGCTGGAAGTGAACATGCAGCTTGATCCTGGTAACTCAGAAGTGGTTCAGCATCACAGGTAATAAATGCCTCACTTTCACACCATGTGTAAACCACTGTTGGCAACAGTGTGTGAACCACTGGTAGTGGTAGTGAAGGTAATGAACCAATATGAGACACTCTCTCCCCAAAGGACTTTACAATGTGTGTAAAAAATGAGTTACAAGGTAACAAAATTGACTATATTTACAAATAGACAAGTCTTTTTCTAATGAAAAATTAATCTACGTTGCTACAGTGAAAGCTTCATTGTTAAAAGGTTGGACCATCTCTAGATGATGCCTAACAGTGGTTCTGTATTTGTTACTACCTTACTGTCTCTTCTCAGAGGTAACATTGTCATCGTATATGACATCCCAAAGTTTGAGATCTAGGAAAACTCATCCTACTGTTCTATCTGCGTAAAGTCAACTTCTTTCTATCTTCCCTTCCGACACCTCAATACTCCAGTCACATCACAGAGGCTCCAGAAGTTTCCATTTCTTTGTATACATCCAAAAACATATTGCTTGATTCGTGCTTCTACTGAGAAAGGAGATATTGCACTAAAACAAGAATAAAAATTATTATTGAAATGAAAATCTTAACATATTGGTATTCTCATGCACCTGATCGCTTTGCTGTTTGGCTGGCAGAACACTTGACCCATAAGAATGGTTTTAGTGTAGACTAAGTTTGCGTAAGTACAAAAGGATAAGGGCAATCAATCACAATATCTTATATTTTAAAAAAATAAAAAATGCTCTGGGCTTGTACTACTTCAGTTTAGATGATCTTTGGCACAGAGAAAAGCCTTCCAACATTACATGCCAATAAAATACATTTGAATAGGTTTATGAAAAAGTATTGGAACTGTTTTGGATGGAGTGCTCTTAAGTGGCACCAAACAGCTCTACAAGCAGACTCATAACTAGGGTCCTTAGGATGATTTGGAAAACACTTTAGTGGATGAGGAATTGTGATTATTGTGAGATAGATTTGGTACAGTAGTTAAGAATGGGAATAAACTGAGACAATAGGTTGTAAAGGGCTGCATGGACATAAAGATTTCTCACTTGCATTTGCAACTTGCCATACTTAGTAGCCATTCCAAACAGCAAACACATAGGACACATGTTTTTCTTTTTTCAAGTGGACAGAGCTTTATGACAGGAAGCAATGAACAACTAATGTAAACAACTCATTTTGCCTACCTTTGTATTCCAGCACAGTAGTTCAATATAACCACATTCCTCCAATGGCTCGTATTCTCTTATTGAAATATAATAGTGGGAACCAACTTAAGAACATGTAAAAGGCAAGTTTTTTAATCAATGAGTAGCAATTAATTTAACTAAGCCTTCCTGTAATAACATTGAGACAGACTGTCTGCCTGGTTTTTTTTTTTACATTATATCTAGCTATGCAATCTGTATGGAATCTAATGAGGTGTGTACTTTGTGTGAATCCATTGGTTGAGAGTAGTCCATAAGAATTTTAATGTTGCTGAGAGTGTTGTTTCTCTCTCTCATTCATGAGATGGTGGAGTTCAGGGTTTCGTGTGGTAGGAACAGAATAGTTAGCAGAATCACAACTCTGGACTTCAGGAGGGCCAACTTTGGCCTTTTCAAGCAATTGCTAGGGGAAATCCCATGGGACAGGGTACTGGCAGGTAAAGGAGCTCAAGATATAGCTGGCTAACATTCAAAGACTGCTTTCTTGATGCACAAGAAAAGAGCATTCAAACAGGAAAGAAGTCAAGGAAGGGACCTGGAAGACCTGTGTTGTTAAACAGGGAGCTACTGGGCAACCTGAAGAAGAAGAAGAAAGACTGTAGGTCATGGAAGAAGGGGCTGGCCACTTGGGATGATTATAAGGCTCTGGTGAGAGAACATAGGGATGCAACTAGGAAAGGCAAGGCCTCCTTGGAATTAAACCTTGCAAGAGAGGCCAAGGGCAACAAAAAGGCTTCTTCAAATACACTGCAGGTAAAATTAAAACTATGGGCAATGTAGGCCCCCAGCTGAATGAGGTGGGTGCCCAGAAGACAGAGGATAGAGAGAAAGCAGAGATGCTGAACAACTTCTTTGCCTCTGTCTATACTTCTGGGAGCTGTCTTGCTATCAAGTCCCAGACTGCTATCAGAGGAAGTGGAGGCAAGACAGAAGGCTGCATTGGTTGATGAGGACTGGGTTAGGGATAAGTTGAGCAAGCGCATGACACAAATCCATTGGCCCTGATGGGATGCACCCGTGTTTGCTAAGGGAGACAGAGGAAGTAATTGCTAGGCAACTCTCAATCATCTTTGCTAGGTCTGGGGATCAGGAAAGGTGCCTAGGGACCAGAGGATAGCACATGTCACTCCAGTCTTTAAAAAGGGAAAGAAGGAGGACGCAGGTAACTACAGACCTGTCAGCTTCACCTCCATCCCAGGAAAGGTGATGGAACAATTTGTTCTAGAAGGTGTCTCCAGGCACATCAAGGACAGGAGGGTCATTACGGACAGTCAGCATGGCTTCACCAAAGGAAAGTCATGCTTGACTGTTGCAGTTTGAGCACTGCTAGAACCCGTAGAAGTGCTTTCATGAGGAAGAAAAGTTTTGTTGTGTTCTGGGGGACCTACTC
>VXBP01010093.1:17698-45427 GCA_013400115.1 Rhinopomastus cyanomelas
TCTCCCCCAAACCCAAGCGCTGCCAGTCCTTTCTCAGCGGCAGAAACAACAGTCTCTCCTCCTCCTGATCACTATTTCCAAAAACACGGCAGACCAGTCACAGGGCCCCAGGCGCGTGCGGGGTCCAACATGGAGACCGACCACATGGCGTCAGCAGGGCCGCACCCCCCTACACTCCACAGGTGGCCGAGAGGGTCCTCCAGACCTCCTCTCCTCTCCTCTCCCTCCCCTGTCTCAGCTCCAGGGGGAAGAGGAGTAGCCCAGCTCACCGATGCTGAAGGCCGTCCGTGGTGGGGGGTCGTGACGGCATTTCTGCACCAGTCTTGCTTCTCCAGTCCAGGTGCGGTGCGGTGGCGAGCAGCGGCGGCACCGCGCTGCCGCGACGGCGGGAGCTGCGTTGGTCCGCGGATTTTCTCCGGTCAGGTTCTGTGAGGGCATTAATGACAGAGTTTCCAGTTTGTATGCACCGTCTTGCATAACCTTTTCTGTGTATAGTTACTGTTAATAAATCTTTCTGGAGTTTCCCTAAGCCATCAGTTGTCTGGCGAGATGCCACTGAGACCTCACTGCTTTGCTTTCCTTTCTTTGATATTAAATTGTGGTCCTGAACCCACCACATTGACCAACCTGATAGCCTTTAATGCGGGTGAAAACAGGTGGCTAGATGATGGCAGAGTGGTGGATGTGATCTATTTCGACTTGAGTAGGGTATTTGCCACAGTCTCCCACAGAATCCTCGCAGCCAAACTGAGGCAGTGTTGTGCAGATGATCAGGTAGTGAGGTGGATTGTGAACTGGCTACAGGATAGAATCTAGAGAGTGGTGGTCAATGGGACAAAGTCTAGTTGGAGGCCTTTATCTAGTGCAGTGCCCCAGGGGTCAGTACTGGGACCAGTCCTATTCAATCTATTCATTACTGACTTTGATGAGGGATTAGGGTGCACTGTCAGCAAGTTTGCTGACGACACAAAGCTGGGTGGTGTCGCCAACACCCCTGCAGACTGTGCTGTCATTCAGCAAGATCTGGACAGGCTGATGAGCTGGACAGGGAGAAATTTAATGAAATATAACTAGGGTAATTGTAGGGTCTTGCATCTGGGCAAGAACAACACCAGATACAAGTATAGGTTGGAGACTGACTGTGGAGAGCAGTGTAGGAGAAAGGGACCTGGGGGTCCTGGTGGACAGCAGGATGACTATGAACCAGCAATGTGCTCTTTTGTCCAAGAGGGCCAACAGCATCCTGGGGTGGATTAGAAGAGGGGTGGATAGCAGATCAAGAGAGGTTCTTCTCCCCCTCTACTCTGCCCTGGTGAGACCACACCTGGAATATTGTGTCCAGTTCTGGCCCCCTCAGTTCAGGAAGAACATGGAGCTGCTGGAAGGAGTCCTGCATAGAGCAATGAGGATGATGAAGGAGGAGGAACACCTCTCTTATGAGGAGAGGCTGAATGAGCTGGGTCTCTTTATCTTGGAGAAGAGGAGACAGAGGTGTGACCTCATTAATGTCTACAAATATGTGAAGAGTGGGTGTCAGGAGGATGGAGCTTGGCTGTTCTCAGTGTCACCTAGTGAAAGGAGAAGGGCCAATGGTTGTAAGCCAGAACATGGGAGGTTCCACATCAATATGAGAAGGAACTTCTTCCCAGTGAGGGTGACAGAGCACTGGAAGAGGCTGCCCAGGGAGGTTGTGGAGTCTCCTTCACTGGAGATGTTTAAAACCCACCTGGATGTGTTCCTGTGTGACTTGGTCTAGGTGATCCTGTTGTGTCAGGGGGATTGGACTAGATGATCTTCCGACGTCCCTTCCAATCCATAATGATTCTATACTTCCATATTTCTTGGAACAACAAAATTTCTATGTAAGTAAGAGCCATTGACACTTGCCACAACATGTGGAACCCATTTGACTGGTCTTCACAAAATAACACTAAGCTCAGACCTCATTAAGCTCAGGCCTGATGTGACCCAATGCATCAGTGATCTGATTGACACACACAGAACACCACACTAATGCACCACTTGATTGAAGTAACTCGTGACTCAGCAGCAGAATAAGTCAGTGATATTCTAAAGTGTTGAAAGTATTGGAAGTTGACTGAATGCAAAATTTTGGAGTAGACAATATATATTTAAAACTCACAGAAACAGAACAGTCTTAAAATATATAATTTTATAATATTTACTATTTAAATTATATATATTTGTTATTGTAGTCAGATGTTAGTAAAAAGTCTCAGTTACTTAGGAAACTTTTACATATGTATGTAGAAGAGAATTTTTAGCTAAATACATTCAAATCACTGAAAAATTAAGAAGCTTTTTACTTGTTGATTTCTTTAATTTAATTTTATAGTTATTTGATGTATTTATCATTTGTCCTTTAGTGTAGCATCTGAGTGTCATCCATCAACATGTTAAGTAATATGACTAATATCTGAAATATGCTACTCTGGAAAAATTTTGTTTTGTGCATGTTAAACCAAAATGAATATAATATCATGTGGAAAAAAATGAACCAGTAATATATCATTGCTGAATAGAGCTGGCTCGAAACAGGTATTCTGTTTTATGAAAATGTCAAGGTTTGTGTTCATCCCACGTTAGAACAAAGCTAAAAAATTAAAAATAAAACCCACCTTGTGGATAGGAGAGTTCTGCACATTCTCTTAGAAGTGGGAGGCAAAGGTGAAGTCATTTCCCTTTTCATTGAAGGGAGATAATCAATTATATGACCTTTAAAGGGCCCTTCCAATCCAAACTATTTAATGGCTCTACAATTCTATGAAAATTCTGTATATTTGCTACCAAAGCCACGTGAGGTTTTGCTGTAGAGTACACATGCATCAATCCATCTGTTATCTTCTTCTTAAGTTCTAGTCTGAGAAATGGGCTCTGGGAAAGCCATTAGAATGACCTGTGCTCCAGAGAAGCTTGCCTTTCTTCCAACAAGACAGCAAGTGAGATAACAAGGAAAGGATATTCAGTATGTATTTAGATAGGTAATATGTTAGAGTCTGAAGATGTCAAATATATGGGTATGCTGATTAGTAGGGACATTCTGTTTTGGTTGTTGCCTAGTGCATTTCTGTAATTGTTCACATCAGCTAGTTAAATGAAATATAGCACTGAAGACCTATACACACTCTTCTTCTGAACAGTCTTATGGTCATATCTTCTGATGAAAATTTTAGTTCTGAAGACATTGCTAGTTTTCGAACATTTTTATTTCTGACAGAAATAAAACAAAGAAAACTGAGTTTCGAGTGAAAAACAAATTGTTCCTGAACATATGCAATTTCATATCAAAAAACAGAGCTAATGTTAACAATAACATTATTTGAAAGTTAACCATGAGCTTTACTTGTAATCAGAGGAAAAACAGATCAAAGTCAAAGGCATTATTAACATTTTTTTGGGCTAGAAGTTTACATTTTTATTTGCATGGCTGTTTAAAGTTTATGCTTTTAAAGACTGATTAGAAAGGATCCAGGTGGAGCATTTAATCTCACTCTAAGCACAAAGGTAAAATATTTTTTAAATGATGCAATACGTAGTTGCCTGCATGTATTTGTACCCACTACTTAACAATCAATTTTACCTTAAAAGTGGGGAAATAAATTTATCTGATAGTGATTTTCAGCCATAGTCAGTGAAATCCTGAGACCTTGGAATGTCTTATAAATGTTGGTTTGCAGTTTTTTTCAGTTTCAGTAAGCAATGAAGAAAATAAAGTATATTGCCACAATAAACTACAGTTCAGGATACAACTCTTCACTTCTTCTATACAATATATTTGAGCCTGAAAATTCATAGAAGTGCAGGCTTTAGATCTGCATAATATCCCATAAAATTATAATGTATATGTGATCTGATTCTAAGAAATTACAAAACAAGGTGTATTTCATATTTCTTATTATGAAATATTATTTTTGAACACTCCAAAGAGAAGGTAAATACTTATGGTCAGTATAATTCATTAACCAAAAATGTGGTGTCCTGCAAAGATTATTATGGTACCCATTCAACTAAAATAAAACAAAAGCAGAACTGTAACAAGACTTCAATAATCACAATAAAAATAAATGCCAAATATGAAGACAGAAAACATAACCTAAGAGAGTGTTTCATGGAGAAAGGAGACTTCAGGTGACTGGATATGGATATGTACCCACTGGTTAACAGTGTATGACAAATGAAACATTTAAGTAGTCTACTTTTCTTTCTCATTTAATAGGATCCAATAAATGGAAACTGTATGGCCAGAATAATGAAAAGAGCACAAAATTTATCTCATTCTGTTGCGTCCTCTCTGTGTTCTTTTGTCCTTTGATTGCACTGGTGGATAATATTATTTTGCTCCCAAGGAAATATGTCCCTTTGATTAGGTTGCAGATATTCTCTCATTTGTCACTGTTCTATCAAGCTATGCCACGTAACAGCAGGAACCCTTGATTATTTAATTGCTTGTAAGAACTCATTAAATCTTACTATCAATCATTGGACATATGGCAAATATCACCCAATGGCATGAGAGTTTTTAACAGTGATCTGTCACTAGGGCATACCCTTTCTTTAGTAGCAGGAGCCCTTTGTTTAGTTCTCTGATCATAATTTTTAATTAATATTGATTTGCAAAAGAGTGTTCACGCAGTGGCTATAATGTATGGGTACATGAATAACCTTCTAACAGGAACATTAGTAATTTCATATAAATATCCAGAAACCTCATATAAAATAGTTTAACCTTTTTACAGTGTTTTGTAGATGGTGTTAGGCTGATGACAATCTAATTTAGTCTTCAAAGTGGATATGGCTCATTAAGGAAAGAATATAATAAGAAGTCATACAACAGGCTTTACATCAACACCTTGATGGGATACTATGAAGTATTTTTGATTACATGAAGGAAAGACATTTTTCAGAACATAGCTGTAGCTAATAGAAGCTAATAATAATAATAATAATAGAAGCTAAGCTGTAGCTAATAGAATAGGCAGCTACCTATTTTGTCTGTAACAAAAAGTAAGTCAAAGAACTGGGAAAAATAACATCTGTTACATTTCATTACAGGTCCTTAAGGTGGACCTAAAATCATGAATAAAAATCTGACTACTACAAAAACCTTACCCTGGATATATAGATCAACACAAGCAAAATTTAGACTTCTTTGCAATCAGAACTTTATTTTACTCAAGGAGGCTCAAAATTAGTAAATCCCTAAAGGTAAATAAACTTTCAAAGGTGGAAGTTTAGACTAGTTACAATATTAGAAATCATAAAATGTTACAATTGACTCTTTTCTTGTGGTGACAACTCCTCGTTTACTCTTACTTTTTTAATTTTTAACTTTTTTAATTGGTATGAATATATGTGTGTATTAGTATTTCAGGATACATTTTCTTGTTTTATTAACTGCTACCTCTATATGCTTGAGTGTATTTGTGCTGTCAGAGATCTGTTGATCAAGTTCAGAACTGAGATAAACTTATTGATCGAGTTAATGTGCTAATGATCTAAACAAACAAAACAAACCAACCAAACAAAAACCACCATATCAAAAAACCCCCAACCAAACAACAGAGGGTTCAATACCACTTATAAAGAATGGCTTGAATTGAGGAAAAACAACAAAATGCATTTAATTCACACAGCATAAATACCATAACGCCACACATTCAGAGATTAATTACACATCACTACCTAAATAGGCTGAACTGTTACCCCCTTCCCCTCAGGGGAAATAAACCTTTAGCACTATATTTCAGTGTGGAAATGTGGTAGCCATAGTTTAGTCTAGATTTTCCCTTCTCAGTGACAAGCCAATCCTCTGCTCAAGCTCATCATCTTCCATGAGCTACAGACAGGCATATTTTCCTCCATTTCAACCCACCATGGAGTGACAGGCAAGATTCTTCTCCTACTGATCGCTGAGGTACTAAACTCCTACTCACTCCTCCATTACCAAGGTACAAAATGGCTGCTAGTACATTGCCCAGTCCAGTGATGCTGTGCTTGATCTCTGAGCAAAAAGGCTCAACTTACAGGGAACAGAAAAGAGAAGACTGATAGCCCCTAGTTTTCAGAGGTGCTGGTTGGCCAGAACTGAAGCTGGGGAGAGCTTGAAATTCCAAGTTGCTTATCAAAAGTTTCCATAGCAACTCTAATCCCTCAGGCTAAGACTTATCAAATTCAAAACTACAACACATACCTGTTTGGTTAATAGCAGTATATCTGTAATGATTCTATGATTAATAAGACATGTATCTTAAATTTTTCTTATGCTATACTGTGTAAGGATTACATAATCAGTTTTGCAATAAAAAAATAACAGTTTCACATTTTCATGGGCATTTATATTGAGATTCTCACAGGCTTGTAAATAATTATATTGATTTAAAAATACACAAAACACAATTTTAATCTTAATTCCTTAATGCTTGGTCTTGCTCCAAAGAGGATTAATCTATGTATAAATGTGTGCATACACAGTTTGAGGACAGATTATTCAGGTATTTTATATTCTTTGTTAAACTAAACTCTAATTCATTATTATAGAGAATGAGTTCCCCCACAACAAAAGGAAGAAAATCTTCATGACAGATATTTAGCTGCATCTAATATGCACTTAACATCATTAGAGCAGGATAAAGGATGTAAAAGAGTACTTTTCTTTTCCTGGAAAATGCCTTAATACTGTTAAAATTCCTCTAAGCAGTTCTACCTATGAAAAACTATCCCAAGATGCAAACCAGATACCGTGGCTCAAGTGTTGTTTTGGGAAATATTTCAATTAATATTTTCAAGTTAATTACTGTTCTGGCTTGTAATTTACATAAAAACCTTGACAAAACATTACAGGTAGACAAATCAAAAATTTATGCTGTATTTCTAAGAATTTAAATATTAATTTTAGTTGTGACTCTTCATGCCCTTGCTACACTGTCTATGGGGCTGTTTTAGCCAATTGCATGTTCTAAGTGTCAAATCAGTAAATGAAATACTTGCCTGATACAATAATATTGTAACAGAACACTCCTGTATGAACTTTAATTTAAAAAAAGCAAACAAAACAACTAGCATCACAGATCTGGACTTGTCACCTCAAAATACTTGTTCATTTTCTCTCAACAAACATATTCCATTTATTGTATGTAAATAGGTTTACATCACTGTGGTACAATGGAAAAGCTGTTCTTTGCCAACTGATTTGAGATTATGCAAGCAAAGTTCTCAATTCACCATTCAGAGCAATTAGAAACACCTTGCTTTTCCAAGAAAATATTTCACTTGAAGGACTTCACAGTGTATTAAGAACTACAGTATATTACAGTAACTTCTTTACTTTCAAGATAGGCTTGAACCAAGCATGTTATCTCCAGAGTAATGAACAATGGTTTAGGGTAACAGACAGTGCTATCGTTTTCCTCCATGGTGATATTTTGGCGTAAGTGTACCAAAGATGCTGTGAAACTATGCCACAAAGTACAGAAAATCTTCCAGGAAGCTTACCACCTTTGCTGTGTGAGTATAGAACAAAACCCATTAAAATCCATTAAAGGAACCCAAACTATAGACAGAACATAAAGAAGGATTGATTTGTTGCAGCCATAAAAACAATAGAATGTCCATTTATTAATTAAAAGTACATTTATATATTGCAATGTGATAAATAGTTTGACTGCTTAGTTTAATTCCCTCAGAAATGCACCTAAGGCTATTAATACTGATAAATTATGCACTACTACTTTTAAAATTTTGATAGACAGTCTTCACAAGTATGGTCCACTTTATTTCCAGTTTTAAGTACCAGTTTTGTGTAATCATGTTCGACATTTAACAATTGCTGCTGAAAGCTTCTTATCCAGAAAACAAAAAAGCCAAGCTTTCACAGTTTTAACTACTTGAGCTTGGAGAAGAGGAGACTGAGTGATGACCTAATTAATGTTTATAAATATGTGAAGGGTGGGTGTCAGGAGGATGGAGTCAGGTTCTTTGCAATGTCATCTAGCGATAGGACAAGCTGAAACATAAGAGATTCCATATGAATGTAAGAAGGAACTTCACAGTGAGGGTAGTGGAGCATTGGGACAGGCTGCCCAGGGGCGTTGTGGAGTCTGCTTCGCTGGAAATGTTTAAAACCCACCTGGATGTGTTCACCTGTGCAACTTGGTCTAGATAAACCTGCTGTGGCAGGGAGATTGGACTAGATGATCTTTCAAGGTCCCTTCCAATCCCTGATGTTCTGTGATTCTGTGATTCTGTAATGTTCCAGCACTTTTGTGTCCTTCTTGTAGTATGGGGCCCAAAACTGAACACAGTAATGGAGATGCGACCTCATCAGTGCTGACTAAGGGGGAAAATCACTTCCCTACTCCTGATGCCCACATTATTTCTTATACAAACCAGGACACCAATGGCTACCTTGACCACCTGAGCACATTGCTGGCTCATATTCAGCTGGCTATCAAATGGAACTTTTTCCAATGTCCAGCTTTCCAGCTAATCTTCCCCAACCACATGGTTTTGTGGTTTGAATTTGGGCAGCATTTTTTGCCTGAGAGATCAAGGAATTACTATAGCAACTTGTGATAAGAAGCCTGGAATCCCAAGCTGTGTTCGTGACCAGCACAACTACTCTGGACCTTCCTGTTTCCAGCTTCCTGCCTCTTGCTACTTTTTCATCTGATCATTCTTTGGAGGGAGGAACATGTCACTGGGCTGAACATAGAAGCTATCTTGCCCTTGGAGCGTAGTGAACAGAGGCAGTGGGAAGTTTGGAACTTCAGAGATTAGTGAAGAAAAGGTTTCACTTGCTATCCTCTTGCTGAAATTGAGTTTTCCCTCATTCACTGCTCATAGAAAGTAGAGTGTTGGAAATGGAAGACTGACTTGGAAGCACAAGGAAATTTGAATGTGTGATCATGTATGTAGATGAATGTGTATGCTTTTGTATGTGTTCTGAAAAATAGGAGATTTGTCACTCTCTGATGGTGCTGATGGAAGGTAACAAATAGCTTTTGTCTCTGTAATTTCTACAGTAATACAAAGGGTTAATTGTTTCAAATGAAAGAGCTATTCATCATATGTTTAGATAAAATTCAATCCACCACAATATTACATGAGCAGAAGATTTCAGCTTGTGCATGTTTTGTCAGGAAGGCAATTTAAATCTTATAAACACAAATCATATCTTTAGGTTTTAGCCACAAGACATTTACACAGCACTGACCTACCACCTGCAGTGTCTTAATATACAGCCAAGAATTTGAGCAGTCCACCCACAGCAGCAGGCAGGACCATGAAGCAAGAACCTGCAGTCAGCAGTTACATTTAGGGCAGAGCAGTTGTGGAGACCTCAGTACAGGAATTCTCAGAAGACTAAGACTAAAAATGGTGTTTATTTCCTTGTGCTTATAACTCTTATCAAGCTGTTTATTTGGTATAATAATTAAAACAGTTATTTACATCAGTGACTTATCTGAATCAGGCTTCTTTATCAAGGAAGAAGGTCTTTGGGATGATTTATTTACCCCTTTTTTGCCCTCATGTATTTTGTTATGATGCTTACGAACACCTACATTGCCCAGAGGCACAATTGCTGTAATGCCGTAGCATCTTTAATTAATTTAATTTTACTGGAGAAGAGTTGAAGGACAGAAATGCTCTGTTGTTTCTCCAAGGTTACATTGGTTTAAGTGACTTACTCAAAAGAGTATGAATCAACCATTTCTGTGGGCTTGACTGTCTTGACAGGCAAACACTGTTTTTTTTAATTAATTTTTTTTCCTTAGTATTTCTTATTCTAATCCTGAAAAGACAGTGAAAATTCATCTTCCTAGGGAACTGGTATTCACACACTCAAAAATCGTAGGCTAATCTTATCTGGAGTGGACCTTTGTAGGTTACGTGATGCAACCCCCTGCCAGATTTAAAGCTGATTAAGGAGTTAGATTGGGTTAATTAGGGCATAGTACAGCAAAATCCTGAAAGCCTCCTGGAAAGTCTGTGACAGTCTGTTTAGCACTTACTGGTGTATTCTTTGGCAGGGACATTATTTTATTACAATCACAAGTTAGCAAATTGTTTTTAAAATAACACATTTATTGTTACCTAAAATTTTATTCTCTTACTGTTTCCCTTGGATTTATATTTCCTTCACTGGATCTTTACCCCTTTTCTACTGTTAAATTGTTATTTTGTCTCATATTTTTAATTGGGGTTTTTTTCTGTTATTTTCAGTCCATGTACTTTTGTCATTCTTAAATTGTTACATATCGATTCTGGAACAGTGAACTGTTAATGGCAGTGGCTTGTTTGTACAATTGAATCATGGCCCCAAATGAATAGTGTGTGTTACAATATGCTTTCCAGAAGCGAACCAAAAATGAAAGGGAATGGTTATTCTAAAACAATTTTCACATTTGTAATAGCAAATTGTTTCAAAAGTACACACGTTACTTGTTTTCTGTGCACAAACAACCTACAAAAATTAGTCTGGTGCCAGTTGGAGTATTTTTAAAGCACGTAAAACTCTAACCTTTCCTAATCTAATTTACATTTTTAAATGTTTATAGTTCCAACTCAATTAGTACTGTTCCTTACATGGAAAAGTGGGAGGAGAGTGTTTAAAGTAATTATGACTATTTCCTCTTTCAGACAGTCAGGTATACAAGGGAAGAGTTCAGAAATGGGAGAAGAATTATTATAGTCCTGAATTCACTCAATTTTTTGCTAAAGTAGAGCCACATCAGTATAGTTACAGTAGAGGTTTTGAAACAAGCACAGGTGGCCTGATTGAATAAAAAACGTAATGAGAGAAAAATCAAGCTCCTTCCATGTTGTAGACTATAGCTGCAGAGAGAGAGCTGAAGAGATAGAGCCATTACCCCTGTAACAGAGACATGCCATGAGAGCAGGGATAAAGAGAGATCTTTCTTATCCTAAAAGTAGCAAGTGGGTGACAAGAAGGAAAAAAGAATATGCACACAAGAGACAGAGTCTCCCTTCTGCTGTTTTAGAAAGTCCAAACAGCTTTATCCCCACTCCATGTAATTGCATGTATGAGGGGGCCAAGGCCAAAAAGGCATAACTTTGCAAGAATAATAATAACCAAGAATGTTACAGAAATATTTGGAGTTTTATGATCAATTTTTAATTTACAATTCTCCCTTGTTTTTATATATATAAAAATATATGTGAGGTACAAGGTGAGCATCGAAGCACACAGGCTGATATCTTACCGAACAGAAGATTTACATTTTCTTTCCCTAAGTGAGTGTTTGACTTATAGAGATGCACAATTTTTTAAAACCTTGCTAAATTCTTCTATTGATATTTATTAGTAGACTACAGCATAAAAATTCAAGTAATATTCTGACGTAATGGGATATAACCATGGTTCAACAGGGATAAATTTTGCTCCAGGATTTCACCATGGGATTCTTAGTTTTAAAGTAAATTACTTTAAATTTGGTAGCCATTTCCTGCATACAAATCACTGATTGAAGTTTTCCATTTTCCTAAACAGGCATTTTAGATAGAAAAGATCAGCAAATGAGAGTTTTTCACTCCATTATCCAGGCACAGAGGATACAAATGCTTAATTTTTTTACAGCATAGTTAAACAAATTTTGGACCCTCTGAACCATGATTTACTTGAAGGATTTCATCCTCTTTATTCCCCACAAGTCTGTCTTTCACTCATTTTCTTTTATTCTATACTATGATCTGATTGTTCAAACTCCAGCCAAAACCTCCACTTTCTAACCTTTTTTGAAAGCACATAATAACACAAGCAGGACTTGTCAGTACAGAAAAGAACTCAACTGACTGTTGTACGTGAAGTATATGTTTAATGCTGTTTAAAAAGGAGTTAAACGTCTCTACGGGAATTCTCAAAACACTTATCTCTCAGGCCTTTAGTTGGTTTTGAGAGTCTTTGTTGTTTAACAAGCTGGAGAAATGGGTCATCTAATGTTATATTAATCAGCGAATTAATATTTTAATTTGGTTTTCTTTATAGTTGAGATGCTTGCAGCATCTCCAATGTTTTCTCTCTCCATATATTGATGTTAAGCAGTATCATTATCATATTGTACCTTGAGGTTGTAAGATAACAGAGTACAGTTATAGCTCTGGTCTTAGGACAGTGTGAGGTTTATGATGTCATTTATACATTTAAAGGGCACTTGGAGGCTCTTAAGTGATGAAATGTCTTACAGCTGAGTTATAGGCTTTCTACAGTGGGTATACTTGAAATCACAGCTTTCAGGTCCATGTAGGTGACACACAAGATTTTGCCATCTTTTGCTTCAACTACTGTGGGCCAGAGTAAAAAGCTCACTAAGTTTTTCATGAACAGTCTTAATTATGAGAAGCTGCAGAACATATGCTTATGAATAAATTAAAGGAGAGAAAAGGAAAATTAATTCATTTTTTGAAGAGTAAGTTCTGATTTCATATAATTTTTCAAATATTGAGAAAATATTTCAGAGACACAACCTTTTATTTAGTATTATGAGCTCTAATTACTTGTTTGAAATCTACTTGGAATATCTGCTTGGAATTTGTGACTCAATCAGGCCAGACCCTTCTGCATCTACAGAACAGCCGGCAAAGAAATGTTCTGCCTTTTTGCTCTCTTACACATCACCTTATAAGAGGTCAAAATAGCGCTAACATGGAAAATGCTTCACAGGTCACTGTTTGGTGAGTAAAAAGAAAGAAATAGTCTTTATTCATTTTACCTCTTTAAACAGACACAATCTGACTTTCTCACCTGCTTTCCTTCCAGATTCCCTGACTGCAGATATTAAAAATCATACTGCATTAAAAACTCCATGCCTGGTAAAGGCACCCTCCATCTGTTCCAAATACACATCCTAGTGCATGTTTACTCTGCTCCAATGGTAAATAATGTACCTCAATTAAAATATATGCTTACCCTCACATACCAAGGTCACAGCAAATCACATTCACACATTCCACATCACAGCCAGTGTAATACGTCAGCATACACACCATAATCAGACTGTAAAATAGGAAATACTTTATTGTTTCTTGAGCTTTACTGGCTTTGCAAGATAGTCATTAACAAAATACATCCAAATGCAGGCTCCTTTTACATTCATTATTATGCAAGTGCAAACCTCTCCCAGCAGGAAATGTAGGCATGGTGCACTTTCCCTCCTGCCATGCCTCCCTGAGGGAAAGGATGTATTTCACCCATTTTTTTACAGATCATAAATAACAAACTTCTGAATGAGTTTTGAATTAGGATAAAATTCTGATTCTCAATCAATGTAAAAATAATTTTTAATTCAAGAGTAGGTTTGCCCCAGTTTTAAGATTAAGGACTTTTCTAAAAGTGTGAAATGTCAGATGTGCTTTGATTCATTGTGGACAAACCTCTTGCTATCATTTTGCTGAAGTCAGCACTTGCCAGTATCAATAGAATGAGGCTGTGCCTTCATCTAGTCCTCTTGCAGGGACAGATTTGCTTGTCTGTATGATACTGAAGTCAGTTCTCCTGTAGTCTTTACCCATAACTAATAAAATTTGTCTTTGTGGGATAACTTAAAAAATTAAACTTATATTAGCAATGGAGCACTATTCGCACATTAAGGAAAGTTCTAAGCCTCTAGGGTGGAGTACAGCTGGAATGCAAGGAATCCCTTCCTCTGATGGTTCCCCAGGCAACTTGACCTGCCACCATGGAAACCACCAGGGGAGAAGCAATATGGAGGTATTGCGGTCAACCCTTGTGAGGAGCTGTGGTACTTGGAAGATGATAAGCCGCATTCTTGCTACCCTGAGCCATCGTTCTGTCATCTTTTTGATGAATTGCTATCCTTGTGTGAACTTTGCTCATTATAATGTCATTATAATATCAAAACACACCTCCATCCCAAAACTTACCCGCCTTTGAGGGGTGAGCCCCCCTTATTGAGCATGCATCCTGATTTTTTAAGTCTATATTGTTAAAAGCAAAGTGAGAGAATTTTACCAATCAGAAACAAAAACATTTATGACCAAAGTCACTCAAGCTCCACCTTGAAGACAAGAAATAATATAAAATTGCCCCGCAAAAGGGGAATTTGGAGGGCAGATAACATCTTGAACAAGTCGGGGAATATTCGTGGACCTCTGACTCCTTAGAATCAGTTGACGGGCTGAGACCTCCTTCCCCCCCATAGGAACACCTTTGGGTGAGATACAAATCTTCTCGAGAACTTTATAAATCTCTATAGAGTTACTTTTATGATCTAACGCGTTAGTATAGAGCTGCTTTTTTATCTTAATGCTTTGGTAATTTAAACATTTGTGTACACATATTTTGCATACAGGACTCATCACCTACAATGAACTAGCCTTGCCATTTCTCACTGGACACCGCGTGAGTCCATAGATTGTGGCTAGATGAGAACAGAACACACTATCGAGTCAATTCGAGTTATACGGACTCATAGTGTGGCACTATCTAGTGAATCCGACCTAGTTATCAGACTCATAGTGTGAAATTGGATTTTGCTCAGGATTTGGACCTGTAAAGTGAAGGAGTTTACTCCTTGCCAAATCCACTGCCCCCCTTAACGCAACAGTCTTCTAAGACAGTTTGGCCAACATCAGAAGATGCAAACCAATGGATTTGCACAATTGGTGCAAGCAGGTGCAGCAGAGGATGTCTTAAAAATGGGGGTGGGGAGATGTGTGTCTATGTGGTGTGCTCCAGAAGTGAACATCTCTCTAAAAAATTATTCTTAAATTGCATGAAAAAGCCAAAGGGGTCTGGCTACTTTCCCTTTTTTATGGTGCATGTAAAAGCAAGTTAGGGAGAAGTTGCTTGCCTTAGCTACTTAAAAATAGATTGAAATTCCAGTTCTTCTGTCCCAAAAGCACAGCAACATTCTTTTTCCTCTATTGGTCACCAGTCCTCTTTGTTTGAAGCAGTCCTAAGTTAGAACAAAATCTCTTTGTAAAGATGACTGTAAACCTGATGAAATACCAGCATCACTGCATTATTCTATCAGATGGGGATTTTCAGAAAATGAAAGTAAATCAATGTTAATAATATAAACCACAAATTGATTGATCTTGCCATTAAAATATGTAATGGTGAAAGAGTCCATGTCTAATGATTTTTGCTAAAGTCTGTAAGTAACATATTAATTAAACTGGAAAGATGAACATTTTTGAAGACATTTGTAAGACTGGGTTGGGTCAACCAATTTTTAAAGCATAATTTGTATTTCTATCAAGGACACATTAAATAACTTGAGAGAGTGGATTACTATTTTGCAACTATCTTCAGAAATTCCAAACTACCCATTCCAACATCCTTACTGGCATTGATTACTTTGTGTTCATTTCCTTTCATTTGCTTTATTTTACACTGGGGAATATTTGCATTTATACTGCATTCCTGCTTCAAGTCAAATACAATTTAAAATTCATACCTGCCTTAATGCAATAGTAATTTTGGTAGCCTGCTATTTTCTTGGACAAGTCTGTCTACCCCCTTCTCCTTTGAAAAGGGAAGAATAAGAAAAAAAAAAGGGGGGGGGAGGGGAAGAACAATAAAACAGAACTAAAAAGCCAGTGATTTTATAAGAAAACCAGTATAGAAATAGCTAATTGGGAGATTTGGGAATTAATAGCTAATGTATGCTAATAAAGTTCCAGTAATGATTTCCAAAAACAAAGTTAACAGAAGCACCACCAACAAAATAAGAAGTCACACAGCACATTACAGCTATCAGTATATCATTCTGAAAAAGAATCAAAATCACTACACAGAACTGCAGACCACTAAGTCAATCCTTATTGTGGAGCTTAATGTGATCCAATGTACTGTAGTGAGGCAATGGGTAGGAAGTGCCTACATCATGTGGTGAACTAAAGAAAATCAACTAGCCATTTATTTTCATCTCTTTAGCAACCTTCATAATGAGATCATCAAATATATTGTCTCTTCAGTAATCATAGAAGGCTACTACTTTGTTATCCTTTTTAAAAAACCTCCACTCTTTCTCCTCTGTTTTTTCTATCAGACTATTTAAACTGTTACATGCATGGGGTTTTTTTAGGGGATGGGTTGGTTTTATTTTGTACTGGAAGAAAAAGGTACAATAATAGTATTCTAGCAGATTAATTTCAAGTCATTATTAATTACTTATTATTGGCCCTCTGAAGAGTTTTGCAAATAGTCATGCTCACAGCATACTATGTTAAATGAGAGCTGTAGGAAATAATTTTACCATGAAAGGTAAACAAATGGAGAAAAGTTTCCAGTTCTGCAAAATCAACATTAAAAAAAAAAAAGGAAAGAAGATTGTGTCACTTTACCTGTAAGTGTAGATAATGCTGCATTAAACATGGAGGATTTCTCTTGTTCCTTTGGTAGTCAAGTAATCTACTGTAACTTTCAAAGACGGATCAGATGTACTAGTTTTGTGTTTCTTCTATCCCACTTCCACAATAGCAATATGAAATAACAGCCTTAGCTATAGATCTCTGTTCTGTAGACACCAAAGGAAGATGATGTGTGTCTAAAATGAGTGAGAAGCTGCCTGTTTCCAAAGGCAGTTTTTATAACTGAAAAATCAGTGTGACACAAATGTCTGAATAATTCAATAGATTACTACAGAACAGAACACTACTGTTCAGGATCACTTGTCTTTTCTACATAACAATGAATTTGTAAAACTTACCTGACATTTACAAAAGCATCCAGATATACATGCTTGGGTCACTGTATCCCCCTTCCCCCTATCTTGTCCTTAGTACAGTTCCCTCCCCAGACAGCACTGCCTTAATTCTGAATAGTTCAGAATTAATGTGAGCATTGCTACAGGACTTTGTATTGAACCGTATTTATATATATTTATTTATATATGTTTATGTTATTTTGGAAGCAACAAATTAAGTTCTTTTAGCTGTGGAGTTTCCTTCATCTATTCAAATCTGCAGGAATTCTTGTTCATAAATCCAGCATTTTGCATTTTTACCCAAACGTGTCAATTGGTCCAATAGTAGGTACTACTTCACTTTGCAAACTTGACTCAGTTATATCAGACCATTGAGGCAGGACAACAAATTGAAAGTTTCCTTGCTTGAGTTTGTATACATTGAAAAATGAAATTTGCACTTTGTGATATCTCTAACACTTGTAATTCCACATATAATAAGATGATCTCTTTATTGAAATATGAAAAAGATATACATAGCATGGATTTTTATTGAAAAGTGCTGTTAAATCATGTCTCTCTGCATAGGGTAAATTGATTCTAAGTGTCCTATTCTCTACCTTCTTTTATGATAACAGAAACAAAACTTCAAAGTTAAATTAATAAAGATAATAGTATGAATTGAACCTAGCAAGGGAGGTCAAAGGGAACACCAAGAATTTCTACAGGTATATGAATGGTAAAAAGGGCAAATCCTGCTTGACAAATCTGGTGGCCTTCTATGAACATTAATGGATGAGGGGTGGGTGACTGACATCATTTACCTGGACTTTTGACACGGTCACACGGCACCACATTCCGGTCTCCAAGCTGGTGGAACATGGCTTTGATGGGTGGACCACCAGATGGGTAAGGAACTGGTTTGATGTCCACACCCAGAGTGTGGTTGTCAATGGATCCATGTCCAAGTGGAGGCCAGTGACAAGCAGAGTTCCTCTGGGATTGGTCCTGGAACCAGTCTTGTTCAACATCTTTGTCGGTGACATGGACAGAGGCATTGAGCACACCCTCAGCAAGCTGACGACACCAAGCTGTGTGGTGCAGCAGACACGCTGGAGGGAGGAGTTGCCATCCAGAGGGACCTGGACAGGCTGGAGAAGTGGGCACAAGCCAACCTGATGGGGTTCAACAAGACCAAGTGTAAGGTCCTGCATCTGGGTCGAGGCAATCCTAAGCACAAATACAGGCTGGGCAGTGACTGGCTGGAGAGTAGCTCTGAGGAGAGGGACTTGGGGGTGCTTGTGGACCAAAAGTTCAACATGAGCCAGTAGTGTGCACTTGCGGCCCGGAAGGCGAACTGGATCCTGGGCTGCATCAGGAGAAGTGTGGCCAGCAGGTTGAGGGAAGTGATTCTCTCCCTCTACTCCGCTCTCGTGCGACCCCACCTGGAGCACTACGTCCAGTTCTGGAGCCCTTATGACAAGAAGGATGTGGACGTGCTGGAGTGAGTGCAGAGGGCCACGAGGATGATCAGAGGGCTGGAGCACCTCTCCTATGAGGCCAGACTGAGAGAGTTGGGGCTGTTCAGTCTGGAGGAGAGAAGGCTCCCAGGTGACCTTATTGTGGCCTTCCAATATCTGTAGAAGGGAGCCTACAAAAAGGCTGGGGAGGGACTTTTTAGGATGTCAGGTAGCAACAGGACTGGGGGGAATGGAGCAAAGCTGGAGATGGGTAGATATAGAGTGGATGTGAGGAGGAAGTTCTTCACCGTGAGAGTGGTGAGAGCCTGGAATGGGTTGGCCAGGGAGGTGGTTGGGGCCCCATCCCTGGAGGTGTTTAAGGCCAGGCTGGGTGGGGCTCTAAGCCAGCCTGATCTAGGGTGGGGTGTCCCAGCCTGGTGGGGGGGTTGGAACTGGATGATCAGGTGGTCACTTCCAACCCTGTGTGATTCTGAGTCCATAACTTCTCCAGTGAAGTGATCCTGCTGTGTCAGGGGGATTGGACTAGATGATTTTTTGGGGTCCCTTCCAATCCCTAATGATTCTATGAATCTGTGATTCTATAATAGTAACACCAACAACAATAATAATAAGTTTAAAAAAAACCCAAACCTCAAATATTTAGAAGTGCACCATAGTATTGTTGAAACTGAAACAATTTGTAAAGGAAGGAAGGCACAAGTTAAGTTATTTGTTGTGTCTTGGAATAACTTAGAGTTATTTTTGTCTGTTCAATAGCTTCTGCACAATTCCTTGGTAGTGGTGCTGAATAATAAAGTTAAAGTTTGAGGAAGAAACTGTTCAGTTTCAATCTCTTTTTGTAAAAGATCAAATTATTAATATTTTTTAAATTAGAAGCTTTTCAATTAATGATAGCTGAATAATTCATAATGCATAAATTATCTAAACAGTGTATGATTTTATTATGTTCCAGAATTTCTAGTAAAGAATTTGAGTTCCTATGAATTTATTCATTGTATTAACTAGATTTGTGAACAGTTTACGTACTGAACTTCAGTACATTGGGTGATTTGCTGACAATTTATTTTGACTATTCACAATCTGTAGACCATAACAGTTAACTAAATCAGGTGGGTTTGTTTTGACTTTCTAAACAGTTAATATTTTTAAAATGTGAAAATAACACATAATGCTTAGCCTGTAAGAAATAAAAAATAATTAATACTCTTTAGATTATTTCTGATTCTCTTCTTCCTGCCATTTTCATGCAAAAAAAAAAAAGCTGTGTGAATGAATTTTCAGAATTATCAATATGAAAGGGCATAGGCACACAGGAAGAATGGATTTTCAATTGAATACTTAAAAGTCTTCCATTAGGTGTCAGCTGCTAACATTTTTAAACATTATACACCACAATAATGAATAAGACTTCCTAATAGAAGGGAGTATTTTTAGAATTATCATGAGTCAAGGCTAAGGTTAATTTTGTGTCTTGCCTGAGCACTTTGGCTCACAGATTACAGAGCTTGATTTAGGAGTGGGCCACACTTCTCAGACATGAAATCATAACCAGACATAACCAATCTGTTAGGTGAACAATCATATTCAAGAAAGAATGAGATTTCTCTGACCAGATCAGAAGAAAGTAACTGAATATTTTTTTAATAGCAAATATCTCCTGCAGCCGTGGTCACCTACTGAAGCAGGTCTACTTAAAATACATTTGTCAGAATGCTAATTGGAAAAATTACTTCATTGTGTGGGTCACACAGTCACCTCTGTAGACCTCAGACAGAAGGCTAAAGCAATCATTCTGAGTACAGCCATATGTTGGTGAAGAAGGTCTCTCAGATACAGCCTCATGGCCAACTTTGGGTACTTAAAAATTACTAGATGAAAAATAGAGGTCTTGGTGGTATGAAACACAGTCTCCTTTCACAACAAAGGAAATTTGATAAGCAAATCCTCTTTTAACTACCTGGCAAACTTTTCAATGGTTTGCAATATTTTGATTTAGGACAATGGTATTTTTAGGTAGCAGTAAGGTATGCTTGCATGTTGCTCATGGTTCTTTGCAAGTGGGATGATAGAACTGCTTGGAAATACTTAGGAACATAAAACGTTTTGCTGGGAAGTGCCACTATTGCAGCCAGGCTTCAAAAATAGTATCAAAAATTAAAATAAATAAATGCTTGAGACTATGACTTTCCTTGAGAAGAAGACGTTCCTTGACTTTCCTTCAAGCTATTCTCATGAAGTTTCTGCTTACCTGCCCTTGAGAATTAAGTAGGTGTGGATGAGGGTGTTAGCAGAAAGTAAGGACAACTCTGTCTCCTCCACTGACTAAAAGTCAGGGCAGTACAACAAGTACAAAGAGAGTATGGTTTCATTTAGGTTTTTTTTTTAATCTGAAAGATTCTAGAAAAGCCATTAAGAAGGGCTCAGAATAATATTTTAAGACATCTCATATTAAACAGTCTTGAATAGTACCACCTGAATGGAAGCCACATGGGATAGCAATCTCTTTCTGATGTCATCTAAATTTGCAAGAAGTTTGGAATGAGGCTTAGGCTGACTTAGAAAGCTTGACCAACCAACAGGGAATTTAATTCCATACACTTTTTCAAAGAAGTAAAAAGTTAAGAGTTTTCAGAATAACCTCACTCAAGACAAAACTATGGAGATGCACAACTTTTGTGATTACAGATAAGCCTTGGCTCAAATACACCTGTGATAAAGTTATAGGTTAAGTTACTTATAGTGTTGTAAAAACCTCAACTGTCCAACCATGTATGTCTGAACTTCAGAAAATACATGTTTTGCTTTTTTTTCTCGATGGCTGTGCACACAGTCTTTCTTCTATTTGACCTCAAAATAAACAAAAGTGAAGAAAATATTTTTAAAAACTGTCAATAAAGCAGAAATAAAGTAGAAGGCTTTTAAAAAACCTGCATTGTTACTAAAATGTTTAAACTAGCTGGATGGCTTCAGAAGGCTATTTTTAGCAGGGCTGCCAACAAGAAGACTGAAAATCTTGACATTCCCATCATAATTTCAGAGAAAGTTCTATATGCTCAACTCCAGCTTCCTGCATGATGAAAAATAAATCCAAGACATGGCATTGAAGTATCAACCCCACAAAAACTATTCATGTAAGTAATGCTCTTCCAACTGACATTTCAGTTATGCTTCTCAGTGTTATAAATGGTACCACAGAGGTGAAAACCATTTGACAAAAATGAACATAAGATACGCAATTCCTATATAAAAAACCAATCTAGTTACAATTTGTTGCAAAACAAGGTGATAAAAACCAAGAAGTGGTAATTGCAACATGGTTCTTTTCCCATTTACTCACCTGAGAGATGTAAAATCTAACCCTAAAACACAGAACATAAACAAAAAGATTTAAAAATAACTTTTAAAACATTCACCGTTCTGATTATCTGCATCAAAACATAAAAAACATTTAGAGGTTCCTGTCCCAGTTTCATAAAATCATTTGAAATTCACAGGGCTTACACAGTCTTTATTTTCACTAAAGTTCTATTCAGAAATGATAAGCAGCTATCAATTTACATACCACTTTTAAAGATACTTCCTAAAGAAATTTGCTATTTCTATAGTTGTCTGTGGGTTTAGATAACATTGTGTTACTAATACAAGTACTCATTATTACGCAGGCAGGTATATATTTCTAGTCTTCCACTGTAAAGAAATTTTGCAACCAAATCAAACTAGAAGTTGTCATCTGAAAAACTGTTTCTTTCTTGTTTTGAAGTGATTTCATTTTCATAGGTGCTGCCTACAGAATAAAATCTGGCATGCACAACTAATGTCATCCTTAGTCTTTCCAATTTTGAGCTTTTCCTCTAGAAAGCCAACCAAGGCATGAACAGTAATGAAGTTTTTGTGAACAAACTATAATCTACATCGGCACTACACCATTATGTTTGTATCGCTCACTTCACTACAGTCAATGTAATCCCTGTGAATAAACAAATTTTTTCCCCGTGGTGTACCAACAAATTCCCTGTTTCATCCTCACCTGACTTTATGTCAATCCTTAAGTTATTAACTCCTGCAGCAATGTCTCCATCTTTGAAAACGCTAAAAATATCTACTAGTTATTTAATTTTACCATGTAAAAGAGTGTTTTTTGTATGCTAAAGAAAAATGTAAATATCTGCATGGCAGAATTCTGCTGTTGTTACTCAAACACTTTAACTCAAAAGCAGAGCTATCATTTATTGAAGTCAGTGTCTATGCTTGATTTTAGTATCCAACATTTCGTTCAGTAATCAGCAGAACTCATGATGAAATATACATTACTGTCTACACATGATTTATCACTGGTATTGCTTGTAGTTTATTTAGTCTAGCAAAATGAAACTGTGGTTTGAACATTTTAAAATGCAAGTTGTTGCATGTTCAGTGTTTTGTTCAGGTACACTACTTGTGAGTATTTCCTTCAATGACGCTAACACATTCCGACTGTCTTTTTGTGAAGCCATCTTCCTCATTTATCTTTTTTGTCTTCTTGGCAAGAAATACCCAGAATAAAGACTGTTTCCCTAACCTTCCATTATCAGGCAAGATAAATAGCAACAACAACATACTTCTCTGAGGTATAGTTTAAGATACTTTTCTCCCCAGACTGCACAACAGATAGCAAAAGGTGTTTCAAATTTCCTTGTTAGATTGCTGGTAAACTTACATTTTTCTGAAATTATCTCCTTTTCACAGATCTGTAGCCCAGGGATAGAATGTTGGAATGTCACATGTTGCTTGGGGTCCCCTGGAGTGACAGGATAGCTTAGGGAACCAGGCAGATTCCATCACATGACCACGTTGAGATCCAATAATATCCTTTTGCTTAGTCATATCATATGGCTTAGGAAGCAGATTTCCTCTCTCCTTTTTGCACACTTTTGATGGTTTATATGGTTCTGGCAATGAGGCTCGTTAGTCAGCTCTACATGGGAAGAGATCTGTCCGTGACTAAGAGACTGTGTGAAAAAACACCTGTGTCTCATTCCCCTATCCATTATAACTCCTGCCCTTCCTGTATCTCTTTCATATTTTTCATTATTTTCTTCCTTCTCTGTTTCCATGTAGTTGGCGTTTGCTGCTAGGAGGGAGCGTTGGGGAGGGGGGAAACCCCTGATTAGTAGGTTTTAGGTGTTTTTTTTCCCATGGGCAGTTTTAGGCCTCCACCAAGGGGAGAGAGAGAAATCTTTTACTTAGGTTTTTGTGGTTCCAGACAGCTGCTGGAGCATTGCAGGCTGCTTGGGCCATTGTGCGGATCCATTTGACGGCAGTTTACAGGTTTTTTTTTTCTTTTCCTCTTTTTTCTCTTTTTTTCCCTTGTTCTTTATTAATAATACTTGCTGTCTTTCTTATTTACTGTCAATGTGTCTTTGGTTTTTGTGTGGTTGAAGACCCTGTGAAATCAAAACTGGGACATTAGTTCTTTTAGACATGCCAACTTTTTTTACACAGCATACGCTGTGGGTTTTATTTATTACCAGTTATGCTTTTAAACTGACTGAAAATGTATCATTATACCTTAATAACCCTACTGTAAGTGCAAAGCACGTCTTTAACCAGAGACACACAAGGGATGCTTCCATAATGTAATACAGACATAGCCTACAAGTTCATGTATATTTTAAGTGCTCATAAAATTTCTAAATATGTGCAAATTGAGAATTGCAAAAATATCTTTCCAATAAACAAATATATAACTCTTTAAAAAATGGCACAGATAAACCATATGCCAGGCAAAGTTCCTCCACTTGGCCACATGCTTTCAAGTTTAATACAGTTGATTTTCCCCACTCAACAACTATTTTGAGTCCCGTAGTCCGGCTTACTTCAGAAACTGTGAAATTTGTCATATAACCATAGAACACAGATACAACAGCTAGTATGATGCACATTTTTATCTTTTATCTGTCTACTTGTTACTTACAGAAGAGACATAAAACACATGTGTACATTATAGGAGATAATTCCTCCACTTCACCCACTTTATCATATAGAATTGAAGATATTCAGTGATGAAAGCTTTGTAGCCCTACAGTTTACAGAGCATTGCCATATGATATGTTTCCGCATGTATTGTTTAACAGTTGTTTTGGATTAATTTTTAATAATGTTTAATTAATAATAATATTTTTATTTATGTATCCCCATAGATTTAAAAAGTCTTGGAAATACTTGCTATATATATATATGTATATACTGGAAGTGTTTTGCAATATTTCCTTCCTCTTTTATATGGTTTCCATGTTATGGAAGTGCACCAAATCCACACAGCTAGTGTCAATGGTGTACGTCCAGGCCTATGGTGGAGGCAGTTTGGTCCTGTTCCCCAGCTGGTTGCTAGACTAAAACCTGCTCCTTGCAAGATCCTTATCCCACACTGCACTCATTCCCCAGGGCTACTAACAGTTTGTCCTCTCCCTTCAGCCACACACTCAAGCATGCCCCTTGAAATCATGTTCAGGTCCCAGATGTCAGTGTGTCAGTGTCCTGGCCTCATGACCTCAGCCCTCCAGCTAGTATTTACTTGGCACAGCAAGGCTAAAGCTGGCCTTATCAGACTGTGAAATTCCACTGGAACCAACAGTATTTCTTCTCCTGAGTGGAAAGCATGTAGAAGGGCTGTCAGGACTGGGATCTTATGTATTACATAAGCGGAAAAAGGAAAATGGGAATCTTCTCAATGAACCTGTTTTCTTTGTAATATAAAGCCATATAAAGAAAGAACATTCACATCATTGTAATCTTCTAATGTTTTGTACTCTAGGCTCATTTTTCACAGCAGTTTTTCTGATTTATTCATTTTGAATTTTTATGTGAATTTTTTTGTAGCCTTTTTATTATTGGCATATATTTTTAGTGTTTTTCCTTTGATTTCTTTTCCTTAAATTGACAAGATTTCATCTCTGTTAAAGAGAAACAGCTGTTTTCTTCAAAGATAATTTTCTGAAGCTGTTGTGTGCCATAATTACACTGCAATTACACAGCAATATTCATAAAAGCAGATGAGGATTCTATGTGTCCTTCTGACTCATTAGAAGTTGCAAAAATGATGGATGTGATCTTTCCTAGCTTGACTATTGCCCTCTGTTGGCAAACTCAAGTCCTGCTAATATTGAGAAAGATCTGAGGGAAGGAGTAAGAAAATATTTGAAAGCAGATTAATTTCAGTTTTGCTAATGAGAAGAGTGAAATATCGAAGCTGGAAATTATTTTTTGTGTGCATTTTATGAAGAAGAGTTTGAGTGCTTTACTTAATGTGAGCAATAAATCAATGATATATAATTTTGCACTCCATTTTCTGATAAATTCTTCCCTTCTTAATACAGTCAAATTACTTGAGTAATTATTCTGTTTTCAGTTCAATCTCTTGTTCATGTAAGTTTCTCATAAAAGACTTCATTTATTCTTTTTAAAGATACATCAGATTCTACTAAGCTCTGGTTTGTTCACTTGTTCTGAGATGAACTAATTGAAAGAAAAAGTCAAAATATGCTCATATGGCTTTAGAATACCTTAGATCTTCATGCTGAACAGTGGCGATGCATAAAATCAGACAGCTTCCTTCTTTACTCAGACCAAAGCAGCCCAAAACCTCATTCCTTCTGCATCAACAGAACATAAATATTTCTATTCCAGAATCAGTTCTCAAATATTTGAGGTGACAGAAGAGAGTAAGTTGGATGGGGAGGGAGGTGAGGTTTGGGAGGTTGTGGTAGTGTTTGGTTTATTTTTGTAAAATATTGACTTTGGTGAGCTATTTGGTTTCATGTGTTCATTTTCTGGTTAGGGTTTAGCTTGATGACTTCTAAAGATGCTGCATGATGAGCCTGAGTCAAAGTTTAGAGCCATTGGGGCTATCTGAACTAAATTTCATAGAATCATAGAATCATTAGGGATTGGAAGGGACCTCGAAAATCATCTAGTCCAATCCCCCTGACACAGCAGGATCACCTAGACCAAGTCACACAGGAGCACATCCAGGCGGTTTTTAAGCATCTCCAGTGAAGGAGACTCCACAACCTCACTACGCAGCCTGTTCCAGTGCTCATCACCCTCATTGTGAAGAAGTTCCTTCTCAGATTTATGTGGAACCTCCTATGTTCCAGCTTATAACCATTGCCCCTCGTCCTATCACTACATGACACCGAGAACAGCCCAGTGCCATCCTCCTGACACTCACCCTTCAAATATTTATAGACATTAATGAGGTCACCCCTCAGTCTCCTCTTCTCCTAGCTAAAGAGACCCAGCTCTCTCAGCTTCTCCTCATAAGGGAGGGGCTCCACTTCCATTTCAATAGACCCTTGTTCACACCTGTCAGATAAGCCACTGAAATCTCTGGTATTGATTTGCAAAAAGATTATGGATGGACAGAAGTTCAGAAAACAAATGAGCTCCACTGAGGACCTACCGAGTTTAATCTCACTTGCAAGTCAGGAGAGACTTATTATCACATTAATTTCTCCTGAATTCTTTCAGTTTGAACCAGAGCTGGATCCTGATATGTTTTCAAAACATTTACTTTGGCACGGCCAAGAGGGAATATTCAGGTTTTGTAGCCAACGGGTGAATCTAAACATGCAAGGCAATTATTAGTCCTTTAGTGACTTTCAGAAAACAGATCCTGTTTAAACAGCAAAGTTAAACAAAACTCTGTTTAGAGTCTATTCAGAAAAAAATGGCATGAACATATTTTATTTTCAGTTGTAATTCTAGCTGTCATACAATGTGTCTCTTAGCTTGTAGAATTTTTAGATGCTCAGACTTAAAGTGTTTCCTGTAAGTCCTGGCAAGGACTAGATTATTAGTGCTAACAAAAGTGCAGCAATAGGTTTTCTACTGCTCATGATTTTTCAGTACTGATAGCTAAGAAAATCTTAGTGAAGCTTCATTGGTCACTTCTTCGTTGTAAATCATTACCAAGCTGGACTAAAATTATTTGTTTTCCTCTTCCTCCTCTTTTTCAGCAACAATCTATGAATATCTTGTAGAGGAACATAAGTGCGTGAGCAATCCAGTCCTTATACTGGAGGACTTTGGTTAACAGCGAAACGCTGTTCTGGTTCATTCTGGTCTAGGACATTTTGGTCTTTGGGTATTCTTGGGCTTTTGCGAGATCATATTGGTCTGAGTGTGAAAGTCCTGTTAGAGTTCCCACAAGAACAGCCTTTCGGTCAACCCTGGACCCCAGGCGAGTAAATCACACCTCACCAACAGCTGGCGCCCAAAAGGTAATAAATTATAGCGTTACAGAGTCCGTTACTCGGGATTCTTCAGATTCCGTGGTGTAGCGGGTTGGGGATTCTCCACTAAATTCAGCAAGTAAGGTCTCGATGACATCTCGGACAAATTTGCCAGACAATGAATGGCTTAGGATACTGGATAAAAGTTTATTAACCTAACTGTATACAGACAAAGGAAAAAAAGGAAACAAAAAAAAATAAAACAAATAAAAACCAGCAAGTTGGTGCACACAAACCTAGAAACTGCGTCAAACATGCCATTACACTATCTGAGGAAAATACCATGGG
>VXBP01010093.1:45973-59759 GCA_013400115.1 Rhinopomastus cyanomelas
CTCGGCTGAGAAGCCGCAGCCCAAAAGGGCCTGCAGCACACACGAGCGGGCTACATACTTCCTCCTTCTTCTTCTTTTTCTCTTCCTTCCTACTTCCTGCCTTTTCTCAAAGCAAACCGCCCGCTCTGCTTTTTCATAGGCTCACCCAACATGGACATCCGGGGCAGGTCCAGGACCAAGTGACACCTTCCCCCAGGACAAGTCCCCTGGAGGGGGGGAGGGGTCCTCCAAAACAAAACAACTCCTTTTTCTTTTCTTCTTCATGAAAGCAGAACTGCTGTAAGTTTGAAAACGCTAGCAATTTTCAAACCACAACACGTGGTCACTGCAGCGTGCAGCTGGAAACAGGATCAAGAGGCGAGGGAAGGCCGGTCGTAATTTCTTCGCTCCCCCCCCCCCCCCCCCCCAGCGAAGGGTCCTTTAGATGCTGGAAGCAGTTTGGATGGGTTAAAGGTGCACCTGAATTTATGGAGAATCTTGCGCTGATCACGCAAGCCATTACTGATGGCGCAGTAAAAATTAAAGAGGAAACGGTCATGGCCAAACAGGAAGTGGGTGGGTGTGATCCATTCTCGTGAGAGGAGCCCAGTGCAGCCCTCCCCACCACACACCCTTCCTTCTCCTCCTACCCTAGCCTGGTCAGCTGCCACTACGAGTGATTGTAAACACTGGAAAGGAGCCATTCAAGACGGCAAGAAGTGGAAACCTTTCAATGGGAAGCTGTTGGAAAGTGCAAACATCTCAATTATTCAGTATGGGTTGAGATTGTGTATGACAATTAAGCTGTTACTATGCATATTTTCTTCTGATTTGTTAATACCACAGGCTGATGTGCAAATGCAAATGTTTATGGAACAAAGGTCGTGGAGTAATGCAGATAGGGTTTTCAACTGAAGTCTTGAGATAGAATCATAGAAATTATAGAATCATAGAATCATTACAGATTGGAAGGGACTTCAAAAGATCATCTAGTCCAATCCGCCTGCAACAGCAGGATCACCTAAACCAAGTCACACAGGAACACATCCAGGAGGGTTTGAATATCTCCAGTGAGGAAGACTCCACAACCTCACTACGCAGCCTGTTCCAGTGCTCTGTCACCCTCACTGTGAAGAACTTCCTCCTCAGGTTGATGTGGAACCTCCTATGTTCCAGCTTACAATCATTGCCCCTCATCCTAGCACTACATGACACCGAGAACAGCCCAGCTCCATCCTCCTGACACCCACCCCTCACATATTTGCAGACATTAATGAGGTCACCCCTCAGTCTCCTCTTCTCCAAGCTAAAGACCCAGCTCCCTCAGCTTCTTCTCGTAAGGGAGGTGCTCCACCTCCTTCATCATCTTTATTACCCTATGCTGGACCCTCTCCAGCAGCTCCACATCCCTCTTGAACTGAGGAGCCCACAACTGGACACAATACTCAAGGTGCAGTCTCACCAGGTCTCACCCAGAGGAGAGGGGGAGAAGAACCTCTCTTGATCTGGTAACCACCCCCTTCTGATCCACCCCAGGATGCTGTTGGCCCTCTTGGCCACAAGAGCACACTGCTGGGTCATAGTCATCCTGCTGTCCACCGGGACACCCAGATCCCATTCTCCTTCACTTCTCTCCAACAGGTCAGTCCCCTGCCTATACTGGTAACTGGGGTTGCTCTTGCCCAGATGCAACACTCTACATCTACCCTTGTTATACCTCATTCAATTTTTCTCAGCCCAGCTCTCCAGCCTGTCCAGATCTTGCTGAATGGCAGCACAGTCTGCTGGGGTGTCGGCAACACCACCTAGCTTTGTGTCGTCAGCAAACTTGCTGACAGTGCATGCCAATCCCTCATCCAAGTCATCCAACTACTACTAGACTCTGTCTCATTGACCGCTACTCTCTGACTTCTACCCTGTAGCCAGTTCACCACCCACCTCACTATCCGAAAATCTAGGCCACACTGCCTAAGTTTGTCTGCAAGGATGCTGTGAGAGACCGTGTCAAAAGCCTTACTTAAGTCAAGGTAGATCACATCCACTGCTCTGCCATCATCCATCCACCTGGCTATGCCCTCATAAAAGGCTATCAGGTTGGTCAAGCATTACTTCCCTTTTGTGAAGCCATGCTGACTGTCCCTGATGACCCTCCTGTCCTTGATGTGCCTGGAGACAGCCTCTAGTACAAATTGTTCCATCATCTTTCCTGGGATGGAGGTGAGGCTGACCGATCTATAGTTACCTGGATCTTCCTTCTTTCCCTTTTTAAAGATTGGGGTAACATTTGCTATTTTCCAGGCACCTCTCCCGTTTCCCAGGACCTAGCAAAGATGATGGAGAGCGGCCTAGCAATGACTTCTGCAATCTCCCTTAGTACACACGGGTGCATCCCATCTGGGCCCATGGATTTGTGCACATCCAGTTCGATCAACTTATCCCTAACCCAGTCTTCATCAACCAAGGCAGGCTCACCTGTTGCCTCATCCTCCTCTGTAGTCTGGGGTCTAATGTCAAGACAACCCTTAGCAGTATAGACAGAGGCCAAGAAAGTGTTGAGTATCTCTGCCTTCTCTGCATCCTCTGTTTCCAGGGCACCCACCTCATTCAGCAGGGATCCTACGTTGCTCTAGTGTTAGTTTTACTTGCTATGTATTTGAAGAAGCCCTTTTTGTTGCCCTTAACCTCTCTTGCAAGGTTTAGTTCCAAGGAGGCCTTGCCCTTTCTAGTTGCATCACTACATTCTCTTACTAGAGCCTAATAATCACCTTAAGTGGCCACCTCCTCCTTCCATGTCCTATAGGCTTGCTTCTTCCTCTTCAGTTTGCCTAGTAGTTCCCTGGTTAACCACACAGGTCTTTTGGCTTCCCTTGTGTTGAGGCGGAACCGCCTCTGCTGCAACTTACNCCTGCCCCTTAATCCTCACCCACAAACTTTCAACTCTGTCCTCTGCTGCCCCCGGACAGAACTCAATACATTCCAGTTGTTCTCTCACATAGAGGGCAACTCCTCCACCCCGCCTTGCTGACCTGTCCATTTTAAAAAGGATGTAGCCGTCCATGACCAGGAACAAAAATAATGCTAGGTTCTCTTCCTAGGTTTGAAGTATATTTAGAATGGGGTATTCGTCACTCAGAAGACTTGCAGGTTGCTCTTGTAGGGTTTACAGGCACGGTGTGTAATACATATCCTGCACATAGATTACTTCCATTGGTGAAACAACAAGTGTTGGAACAATTCCCATGGAGATCAGAGACCCCTGTAGATGGGATTGTGGTATTTACAGATGCAGGCAGAAAGTCTAGATCAGCAGTGTGTACCTGGAGGACTAATGAAGGTCCTTGGGCTAAAGAAATCATTAAGAGTGATAACAAGGATTCTTTACAGACGTTGGAATTAAAAGCAGTTGTATGGGCTTTAAAGAATTGGCATAATTATCCTCTCGATATTGTATCTGATTAATTGTATGTTGGGGTAATCTCTCGAATTGAAAGGGCTATGATTAGAGAGTTTAATAATCCAGCATGTAAAAAAATTTGGTTTGGTTTAGGTCTTGGAGTAAGCCCCAGAGGTATCCAACCACTACAATTGTGGCAGATGGATGTGACTCACATTAATGAATTCCGTAGGTTTAAGTATGTACATGTCTGTATTGATACCTTTTCCATGGTAATTTGGTACACTGCACAAACAGGAGAAAAAGCATTGCAAGTTGAGAGACATTTACACAGCTGTTTTGCCGCTACGGGAGTACCACACCACATCAAGACAGGTAATGGGCCTGCCTATACATCCACATGTTCTAGGTATTTTTGCCATCAATGGGGAATCAAACACACTACTGGTATCCCTCATTCCCCGACAGGACAGGCCGTTGTCGAATGTGCTCGTCAAACTTTAAAAACACTGTTTTTAAAACAAAAAGGGGGAACCAAGAGGTTGATGCCAGGAGAATGTTTGAATAAGGCACTGTGTGTTTTTAATTACTTGCGACTGTCAGGGGACAGTCAGGAATCACCTATGTTGGTTCATAGCTTGGCTTTCAAATTGACAACACTTGATTCTGATTCACAAGGTGTTTTGGTTCAATTTAAAAATTTACAAACAGGACAATGGGAAGGTCTGATTCAAGTGAAATTAACTGGTAGAGGTTATATGTGTTTGATTACAAAGAATGGTCTTCAGTGGGTCCCAGCGAAATGGGTAAAAATGTTATCTTATTAAGGATAAGACAGGAGGCCGTGCAGCAACAGTCGAAGATTCATCAGAGGATTCTTGACTCACTGTTTGAGTACTGGAAGAAGGTTTGGAAGGTTGTTTGTTAAAGTATGGTGGTTATTGCATATATGGCTAAGTTTAGTCATGACAGTTAAGTTTAATTAGTTGCCTTGATGTTTTAGGCCTAACTAACTAAGTTTAAGGTTATTTTTAAGGTTCAGCTCAAGTTGATCATTAAGCTGATAATTAAGTTGATAATTAAGTTGATAACTATGTTGATGCATTAGTTGGTTAAGTCCTTATTAATAAGTTGGTAAGGATAAATTTTGATTAAGTCAGTTAAGCCTGTAAGGATAAGTTCTGTTTAGTCATAAGATTGTAGTGGTAAGCTGTAATGTACTTGGTAATTAAGTAAGAGGATGACTTGCTAGATTGGCAGACGGACATTTTGGGCTTTTGCGAGATCATATTGGTCTGAGTGTGAAAGTCCTGTTAGAGCTCCCACAAGAACAGCCTCTTGGTCAACCCTGGACCCCAGGTGAGTAAATCACACCACGCCAACAATATCTCAGAGATATTTTTTCCCCTGTGAAATCAGAATTACACACAGAGACACTGTGAATGTAATAAGAAATCAACACTAGGAAAAATGGAAAAGTGGAGACACCACACTTGTAAAATGAAGAATAAGCAGTATGTCTGCTGTAGATGCACGACAAATTTTACACTCTTGCACTAGTTCTTGCAGTCCTGAGGAGAATGACTTGGAATTAAACTTTGAAAGAGAGGACAAGGGCAACAGAAAGGGCTTTTTCAAAAACATTGCACGTAAAACTTAAAATAGAGATGATGTAGGCCCACTGTTGAATGAAGTAGGTGCCCTGGTGACAGAGGATACAGAAAAGGTGGAGATGCTGAATGTCTTCTTTGCCTCTATTAATACTGCTGGAGGTTGTCCTGATGAGCTTCAGATAGCTTAGAAGTTGGGATAAAAGAGGAGTTTGCCCTGGTTGATGAGGACTGCATTAGGGATCATTTGAGCAATCTGGATGTATATAAATCCATGGGTCCTGATGACATGTAGCCATGAGTGGAAGTCACTGCTAGGCCACTCCATCATCTTAGCTCAGGGAGGTTGTGGAGTATTCCTCTCTGGAGATGTTTAAAACCCTCCTGGACACATTCCTGTGTGACTTGATCTAGGTGATCTTGCTGGAGCAGAAGGACTGGTCTAGATGATCTTTTGAGGTCTCTTCCAATCCTTAGCATTCTGTGATTCTGTGACTTGGGGGTGTTAATAGATGAGAAG
The DNA here is from genome assembly GCA_013400115.1 of Rhinopomastus cyanomelas. Classification (NCBI taxonomy): domain Eukaryota; kingdom Metazoa; phylum Chordata; class Aves; order Bucerotiformes; family Rhinopomastidae; genus Rhinopomastus; species Rhinopomastus cyanomelas. Next base: position 51,477 of record VXBP01010093.1, read on the forward strand.
CTCAACATGAACCAGCAATGTGTGCGTACAGCTCAGAAAGCCAATCTTATCCTGGGCTGGATCAAAGGAAGTGTCACCAGCATGTGAAGGGAGGTGATATTCCCCCTCTGTTCTTGTGAGGCTCCACTTGCATCCAGTTCCACAGTCTCCAATACAATAAGGATGTTGAACTGTTGGACTGAATCCAGAGGAAGGACAAGGATGATCTGAGGACTGGAGCACCTTTGCTATGATGATAGGCTGAAAGAATTTGAGCTGCTCAGCCTTTATAGCAAACTTCTGGTACCTGAAGAGGGTTACAGAAAAGTGGGGGACTGACTATTTACAAGGAATTCTAGTGAAAGGACAAGGGGGATAGGACAAGCAAAAAGAAGGTAGATCTAGATTAGATTTTACGAAGAAATTCCTCACTATGAGGATGGAGAGACACTGTAACAGGTTGCCCAGGGAGATTGCCGATGCTTCCTGCCTGCAATCGTTAAAGGCCAGATTGGATGGGGTTCTGGGCCAACCAGGGCTAGTGAGAGGTGTCCTTGCCTATGGCAGGGGGCTTGGAACTAGATGGTTTCTGAGGTCCCTTCCAACCTAAGCCATTTTATGATTCTATTATATATAACCAAGAGAAATTTCCGGCAATTAAAGTTCTTAAAAAGCTTTTCAACTTTCTCAGCTTTTACACGATACATGTAGGATTGCAACCTGAATGTGTGGCATTGTTAGATGTGGAAAGCATAGATCTTAGACCTTGGAAAAAGCAATTGGAGACCCCAGGATGTTGTAAGAATGGATTGTGGCTTACAGCAAGGATAGAACCAGACAAGCAGAATAAATACATTCTGAAGCAAACTGTTGTACAAACCTCTGTAAGATATTGTGCAAATAATCTGTAGTGGAAAAAAATAGAACTAGCCAATCATGTAACTTCCAAATGAAGTAAGACAAAGAAGATTTGTAGAAAGCAGCTGGAGAAGAAGGTATATAGCCCTGCCATTTTATGGAATAAATGTCTTCGGCATAATGACATCTGGTATCTGCGCATTATTCAGAATGGATGCACCTCAGACCCCATTGTGACAAATGCCTACATTTTGAGGCATAAAATTCTGGTGGCAAATTTGTGACTGAATGAACTGTATGAAATTAAAATGTTGATATTATCAGCAATGCAATGTTTTTCTAAAAAATCTTTGTAGAATTACAGAATCTCTTTTGTTGAAAGAGACCTTTAAGATCATCAAATGTCCAAATGCATACTGTCATTTAAATATTAGAATCTAATTTTGAAAAAAATATTTCTCTTTTCCTGTACTTGAAATCCTGTCTGGAAAGAGTCTGAAGATGGGGGTGGCAAAATGATAGTGCCAGATGTTTAGCCAACATACATTATTGTAGGTCAATTGACTTAGAAAAAGCATATGCCAATTTTCATCAGATGAAAATGTGATGAAGATCTTCCTAGACAGTTTTATATTAAAAATGTCATTTATATCTATAGATTTTCTGATTGTAGATGAAAAATGAAAGGTGCCTTTTAAGCCCTTGTAAAAGATTACTTTAGTGGGACTAGCAAAGACAATTCAGCATATGATGACAATTGGGATGTTATTCAACAAGTTCAATCTGCTCTCTTTCAAGTATTTTACTTTAATCTTTGAGAGCATTTACTTAATATCAAATATTTCGCTAACATATGCCAATCAATTATTTTATTTTTGAATGCTCTGGGTTATGTATTCAATGATGTTACACATAAGAACAGCACATTGCTCACAAGCACAATTTGATCTTTATTTCTGATTTAGGATTAAGATACGTCTTTCAAATTCACAGTTTATATGAGCTGCAGTAATTTTCTGACTGCTTTTACACATAAGATCAATGTTCTTAGAGTCCAGGTTTCTGCAAATGTAATCCTGAAGTTGATGGTATTTCTGATCCTTTATTGCCTTCTGACATGTCAGTATACTTAAGTACAATTTTTCTTCAGTGCCTCAAGCTGAATTGACTGTAGTGTTCTTTCAGTCACATTCTGTCATCTGTGTGTTGACCATGACCTTCATGGTTCATTTATGATTAGGAGGTTATGTCTTTCCTTACTCTAGCAATGCTATTCCAGTGCAGTACTTCACAAAATTTCTTGTATCTATGCATACCTTTCAAATTTGCTGGCTCTCTTTCTTCAGTCTTCTACAATAAATAATAGGAATCTAGCCTGGAGTTTTTTAGAACCATTTCTAGACATATTTCTAGTGTCAGCTTAGATTATCTCTCAGACTGCCTGCTATCCTGCAGAATCAGACTGATAATAAATGATCCTTGCCATCTCTGGAGTTCTTAGATGAGGTCTTACTGTGAGATCTTGAATGTTCTGTTAAGGAATCTGCTTGCTGTACATCATCTGCCTGGGAGTGAGTGTGCTTGATAGACACTGAAAAGAATTAAGCATGAACAGTTTATGGCAGGATGAGAGCTTTACAAGCTTTGAATTTCAACAAATGCTAAAATAGAAACTATTTTAATGAAACATTAGTGTTTCAGACTGTGTAGTGTTAATTGCACTTGGAGATTTAAATGGGATTTTGCTACCTTTTATCACAGTATCACATTAATTATAAGGTTGGAAAAGACCTTAAAGATCATCCAGTCCAACCTAAATCCAAAAAAACCCAGTAATCCTAACTAACATCTAGATCATGCCACTCACCACCTCAACCAGCCTAACCTTGAATACCTCCAGGGACGGTGACTCAACCACCTCTGTGGGCAGCCCATTCCAAATCACTCCGGATCACTCTTTCAGTGAAAAATCTTTTCCTAATGTCATCTAAACCTTCCCTGATGGAGTTTAAGACTATGACCCCTTGTCTTGTCTCCAGTGGCCAGGGAGAAAAGACTAACCACTGTCTTTCAGATAGTTATAAACAGCAATAAGATCACCCCTGAGCCTCCTCTTTTCCAGACTAAACAAACCCAGCTCCTTCAGCCTCTCCTCATATCTTCCAGCCCCTTAACCAATCGGGTTGTCCTTCTTTGGACTCGTTCCAGCACCTCAATATCCCTCTTAAACTGAGGGGCCCGGAACTGAACACAATACTCCAGGTGTGGTCTAACCAGTGCCGAATATAGGGGAAGGATAACCTCCCTTGACCTGCTGGCCACACCATTCTTAATGCAGGCCAGGATGCCACTGGCCCTCTTGGGCACCTGGGCACACTGCTGACTCATGTTAAGTATGCTATCCACTAAACTAAGGAATTATACTTCCCTGAAAAAAACCCAATGAAATTAACAACATGAGAATTGTCATCAAAGATGAAAAGATGAGCTTACTTCCTAGCTTGTCAGCCAGATGAGGCTTGTTCTATCAACACCAGAGAAAAAAGACATATTATCCACCAATAAAACTTGAAGAGATTTATGAGCTGAAAGTTACTTGTCTGCACAAGTAAATGGATAGCTGTTCATACTTGCATTTTTAAAGATACATATGGTTTAAGAGGAAAAATCTATTAAGAAAATTAATAAATGTTGCTGTTCTAGTAACACAGATTTCCTTCCAGAAAACATTTATAAAGCTGGTGAATAATAACTTTCTTAAAATCCCTTCAAAACTGTTGCTCTTATGGGTGTTCAGCTAACACTAGTGCTGTGATCTTCATCTGGGTATTTTTCACATGCATGGGAACACATAGAGTCATAAAGATTGAGAGAGTCCTACAAGATGATACAGTCAAACCATCAACCTTACCCCACCATGCCCACTAAATCATACCACCCCAGAGTCACATCTAGAACATGCAAATGCTTTGGATTTCCCTCAGTGATTTTTAAAGCAAACTAATCTACTGCACAGACGAAATTACCTGTTTTTATCACTGGTATGCATTATTCCGTGCGTTAGTTTATCAGTGCAATGACAACTGAATCTTCAATTTCTGTGTAAAAACCATTTCATGATTTTACGTTCTATGTAGTGTCCTTACAGTTGTAACTGCTCATGAACTGAAATATTTTGCTGAAGACCTTAGCACACATTTTAATATGATGCTAGATTGAGTCCAACTGAAAATCATAGCATCATAGAATGCATTGACTTAGAAGGGACCTCAAACTGCCCTACAATAAGCAGGGACATCTCTAACCATCCTTTCAACTATGCTTAAGAAGATAAGGCTTCTTAAAGAGAAGCATATATATTGAGTATATCTGAACTTACTTATCACAGCACATAAACTAATGATATAACATTTGGTAAATACAAAATTCATACTAAATGAGGTATAAGTACTTGTCAAAAGCCAAATAAAGGCATGATTTCATTTTTTTATCATAGAATCATAGAATAATTACAGATTGGAAGAGACCTCGAAAGATCATCTGGTCCAATCCCCCTGACACAACAGGATCACCTAGACCAAGTCACACAGGTACACATCCAGGCAGGCCTTGAACATCTCCAGTTAAGGAGACTCCACTGGGAAAACTGTTCCAATGCTATATCACCATCACTGTGACAATTTCTTCTGATATATATATGGAACCTCCTATGTTCCAACTTACACCCATAGCCCCTCATCCTATCACTAGATGACACTGAGAGGAGCCTGGCTCCATCCTCCTGACACCCACCCCTCACATATTTGCAGACATTAATGTGGTCACCCCTTAGTCTCCTCTTCTCCAAGCTAAAGAGACCCAGCTCATTCAGCCTCTCCTCATAAGGGAGGTGCTCCACTTTCGTCATCGTCCTCGTTGCCCTATGCTGGACTCCCTCCAGCAGCTCCATGTCCTTCTTGAACTGAGGGGCCCAGAACTGGACACAATACTCCAGATGTAGTCTCACCAGTGCAGAGTAGAGCAGGAAGAGAACCTCTCTTGATCTGCTAACCACCCACATTCTGATCCACTCCAGGATGCTATTGGCCCTCTTGGCCACAACAGCACACTTGTGCTCTTGTATTGCAGGCTCATGGTCATACTGTTGTCCACCAGGACACCCAGATCCCTTTCTCCTTCACTGCTCTCCAACAGGTCACTCCCCAACCTATACTGGTAACTGGGGTTGTTCTTATCATAGGATCATAGGATGTTAGGGGTTGGAAGGGACCCAAGAGATCATCGAGTCCAACCCCCCTGCCGGAGCAGGACNGTCCACCAGGACCCCCAGGTCCCTCTCCACAGGACTGCTTTCCAGTAGATCACCTCCCAGCCTGTACTGGTGGAGTTTGTTATTCCTCCCCAGATGCAAGACTCTACACTTATTCTTGTTACTGTTCATTAAATTTCTCTCTACCCAGCTCTCCAGACTGTCCAGATTTAGCTGAATGGCAGCATAGTCCACTGGGGTGTCAGCGACACCACTCAGCTTTTTGTCATCAACAAACTTGCTGACAGTGCACCCTAATCCCTCATGCAAGTCATTAATGAATAGAGTGAGCAGGACTGGTCCCAGCACCTACCTCTGGGGCACTCCACTAGATAAAGGCCTCCAACTAGACTCTGTCCCATTGAATGCTACCCTCTGGCTTCTATTCTGCAGCCAGTTCACTGCCCACCTCACTATCCGATCATCCACTCTGCACTGTCTCAGTTTGGCTGCAAGGATGCTATGTGAGACTGTGGCAAATGCCTTACTCAAGTCAAGATAGACCACATCCACTGCTCTGCCATCATCCATCCACCTGGTTATGCCCTCATAAAAGGCTATCAGGTTGGTCAAGCACAACTTTCCCTTGGTGAAGCCATGCTGACAGTTCCTAAAGACCCTCCTGCCCTTGATGTGCCTGGAGACAGACTCTAGGACAAATTGTTCCATCACCTTTCCTGGGATGGAGGTGAGACTGACCAGTCTACAGTTACCTNGGATGGAGGTGAGACTGACCAGTCTACAGTTACCTGGGTCCTCCTTCTTTCCTTTTTTGAAGATTGGAGTGGCATTTGCTATCCTTCAGTCCCTAGGCACCTCTCATGATCCCCATGACAGAAAAGATGATGGAGAGTGGCCTAGGAATGACTTCCGCCATCTCCCTTAGTACACGCGGGTGCATCTCATCTGAGCCTATGGGTTTGTGTACATCCAGTTTGCTCAACTTATCCCTGACCCCGTCCTCATCAACCAAGGCAGCCTCCTCCCTTGCTTGACTTCCTCTAGAGGTTCAGTCTGGGGCTTGATATCACGAGAGCTCCTGGAAGTCTAGACAGAGGCAAAGGTGTTCAGTATCTCTGCTTTCTCTGTATCCTCTGTCTCCAGGGTACCCACCTCATTCAGCAGGGGGGCCTACATTTTAGGTTTAGTTTTACCTGCAATGTATTAGAAGAAGCCCGTTTTGTTGCCCTTGACCCGTCTTGCAAGGTTCAATTCCAAGGAGTCCTTGGCTTTTTTCATTGTATGCCTACATTCTCTCACTTCAAGAGATTCAGTAAAGATTAATTTAAAACACATGTAAGCAGATACTAAGGATTTTTTGGTTATTTTCTAATATTAAAACAACAAATATATTACATTTATACTGAAACACATGTATAACATTATAAAAATTATTCAGCTTTGTATATATTATTTGTCCTTTAATATAACTTTTCCATCTTTATGTTATTGATGTTATTAACAGCATGTAACATTTTTAACATGCGGTGTAGATTGTTTCAGAAATGTTATCAATTCATAATTTTGAATTTTTGCTCTAAAAGTCTGCTTCTAAATGTTATATTTAGAGAACTAAAAACAGGACATTGTTGTCTAGTCTAATCTCTATATTTAAAGTTATTTTAAAATGTTTTTAAATAATCCATGTTCTTGTTATTTAGAGAATATATTTGGATACAACCACAGAACAGTATTTTAGGAGACAGACACAGCTCAACACCAGTGAACATGAGAATTGTGTCTCTGAATTTAAATTTCTTGTGTGGAAAAAGCTCTGAATAAAGGAAACTACCATTATCCAAATTATTTGTCATTAAAAGTAGGACCTCCTTCATTTTAATTCACAAAGAAAGATATTCCACACATTATAGGTTCATTATTAAGTGATGAAGTACATAGAAATTCCTATACTATTCAGCCATGACATCTTAAAGCAATGCGATATCACAGAATCACAGAATCACATTGGTTATAAAGTATCCCTGGGATCATCGAGTCCAACCACCTACCACAGCTTACAAGTTCAGCCCTAAACCATAACCCTCAACACCTCATCCAAATGATCTTTAAATACATCCAGGGGGGTGACTCAACCACCTCCCTAGGAAGCTCATTCCAGGGCCTGACCAACTTTCTGTGAAAGAATTCTTCCTAATATTTAGTCTACACCTACCCTGTTGTAACTTGAACACACACCCCCTTGTTCTATCACTAATTGCTTGTGAGAAGAGACCAACACCAACCTCTCCACAACATCCTTTCAGGCAGTTGTACAGAGTGATGAGGTCTCCCCTCAGCCTCCTCTTCTTCACACTCAAGAGCCCCAGCTCTTGCACTCTTTCCTCAGAAGATTTATTCTCCAGGCCCTTCACCAGCTTAGTTGCCCTCCTCTGCACCTGCTCTAGCACTTCCACATCTCTCTTGTATTGAGGTATCCAAAACTGGACACAGTACTCAAGACGTGTCCTCACCAGTACCGAATATAGGGGGATGATAACCTCCCTACTCCTGCTGACCACACTATTTCCAATACAAGCCAGGATGGCCTTCTTGGCCACCTGGGCACACTACTGGCTCATATTCATCTTCCTGTCAATTACAACCCCCAGGTCCCTCTCTGCCAGACGGCTCTCCATCCACACCTCCCCAAGCCTGTAGCGTTGCAGAGGGTTGTTGTGGCCCAAGTGCAGGACCTGGCACTTGGCCTTACTGAAGCTCCTGCCATTGATGTTGGCCCATTGCACAATCTATCCAAGTTTCCCTGGAAAGCCTCCCTACCCTCTGGCAGATCATAGGATCATATGATCATAGGATGTTTGGGGTTGGAAGGGACCCAAGAGATCATCAAGTCCAACCCCCTGCCGGAGCAGGACAAAACTATCTAACACAGATCACAGAGGAACACATTCAGGCTGCCTTGAAAGTCCCCAGAGAAGGAGACCCCACGACCGCCCTGGGGAGTCTGTTCCAGTGCTCTGTGACCCTCACAGTAAAGAAGTTCCCCCTTGTGTTGAGGCGGAACCTCCTCTGCTGCAACTTATTGCTCCTTGTCCTATCATAGAATCATAGAATCATAGAATCACAGAATCACCTCCTTCAGCTTCTTTGTTGCCCTATGCTGGACCCTCTCCAGCAGC
>VXBP01010094.1:39192-51919 GCA_013400115.1 Rhinopomastus cyanomelas
GGAAGGGGAATGGGGCGAGGGAATGGGGGTGGGGTGAAGGAAATGGGGGGAATGGGGTGAGGGAATGGGGTCAGGGTTTATTACAGGGTCCTGGGAATGGGGGAAATGGGGTCAAGAGGATGGGGATGGGGTGAGGGAACTGGGGTGAAGGGAAGGGGAATGGGGTGGAGGTCAGGGGGGACCCAGGGGGTACCTGAGGGAGGGTCCGCGGGGGCCCCCCAGGAACTGGTGGAGGTCCCCGTGCTCCATGAACTCGGTGATGATGCAGAGGGGGCCAGCGCCGGCGCAGACCCCCAGCAGCCGGACGATGTTGGGGTCCCGCAGGCGCCCCAAGGTCCTGGCCTCCTGCAGGAAGTCCCTCCTGGCCCCCACCAGTGGCACCCGCTCAGCCTGCTGGTGGCACTGGTGGTGCTGGTGTGACCTCCCCAGTTGCTGGTATCACCCCCTCATCTTACTGGTGGTACCTCCCTAATCACTGGTGTCCCCTCATCTTACTGGTGGCACCCCCTCATTGCACTGGTAGCACTGGTGTCACCCCTTCATCTTACTGGTGTCACCTCCCCAGTCACTGGTGGTACTGGTGTCACCTCCCCATAGCACTTCTGTCTCCCCTCATCTTACTGGTGGCACCCGTGTGACCCCCATGATGTCACTGGTGTAAACTGGGAGCGCTGGGATTACTGGTATCCCTCCCATCACATGACTGGGGCAACTGGGAGTAGGTGTAACAGCTGTACTTGGAGTACTGGTGCTTGCCCTCCCCGCCCCGTCACTGGTGTCCTTTCCCAGTAGGGCCACGTGTTTAAACTGGGAGCACTGGGAGTACCTGGCATTCTTGGAGGCGTCCGGCCGCAGCACCTTGACGGCCACCAGCAGGGGGCGCCCGAGGGGCAGCTCCGGGGGGCGGGAGCTGGGGGGCAGCAGCTGGGGGTCCACGACCTCACAGAGCAGAACCTGAGGGGGGTAGGGGGTCAGTGGTCNCCCAGTTTCTCGCGGAAGCGGAGGCGCCGTCGGGGAAAAGAAGGGAGGGGAGGGCTGGGGGGGGGTCCAGAGGGGGTGGGAGCAGCCAGGGGGTAGGAGGAGCCTCCGGTGACATCGGCCTCTGCGTAGGCACCTGCCCCGCCCTCGGCCTCCACTGCACCTGAGCGGGGAGGGCAGGGTCAGTTGGGAGGAGGTCCCCAGGATGACCCCGAGGTCACCTCATCACCCCCAACAACCTCAAGGTCACCTCAACACCCCAAAGGTCCCCAAGGTGACCCCAAGGTCTCCTCAACACCCTCCACAACCCCAAGGTCCCCAAGATGTTCTCAAGAGGACCCCAAGGTCTCCTCAACAGCCCCAATAACCCCAAGGTCACCAAGATGACCCCAAGGTCCCCTCAACACCCTTCACAAGCCCTGGGTGGCTGGCTGAGATGTTCCCAAGGTCGCCTTGGTGTCTGAGCCACCCCAAGGACCCGTCCCCTCCCCTTACCGTCTGTGTTGATTGGTTTAGCCCCATCGGGCGGGGCCCAAGTGAGGCCTCCCATTGGCTGAGCGTAGGTGGCCAGCAAGAGCCGATAGGCTGGGTTGGCGAGAGGAGCTGCTGGGTGGGGTTGGTTGGGGGTGGGATTAGTTGAGGAGGTGGCTCCGGGAGGCTCCACCCACCCATCCATCCATCCCCATGGTGGTCTCCAGTGCCTCCCTCCTCAGCTGTCTGCGTTGTCTCCATCTGTTCAGGTCTCCATCCATCCATCCGTCCATTCCCAAGTGGTCTCCGTCCATCTATCCTTTCATCCATCCCTCCATCCATCCAGCCAACCATCCATCTCTAAGTGGTCTCCTTCCATCCCTCTGTACATCCAACCAACCATCCATCTCTGTGTGGTCTCCATCCCTTCATGCATCCATCCATCCATCTCCGTGTGGTCTCCAGGAATCATCCATCCAGCCAACCATCTCGAAATGGTCTCCATCCATCCCTCCATCCATCCAACCAACCATCTCTAGGTGGTCTCCCGCCATCCCTTCATTGATTCCTCCCTCCCTCCATCCAGCTAACCATCTCTAGGTGGTCTCCAACCAACCCATCCATCCCTCCCTCCACCCCTTCATTGATCCCTCCATCCATCCAAACAACCATCTCCAGGTGGTCTCCATCCCTCCCTCCCTCCCTTCATCCTCCCACCCATCCCCATGTGGTCTCCACCATCCGTCCTCTACTCACCAGGGCCCGGTGGGGCTGGGGGCAGCGCTGGCCACGGCCGGGTGGGTTCCTGGTAGTCGCCCTCCCCTGGGGGGATCCTCTCATAGCGAGGGGGTCCCCGGGTGGCCCCCGTCGCGTTGTTGATGACGATGGTGTCGCCCGGCACCGAGAGCTGCACCCTCAGCTCATCCTCCGAGGGGCGGCGCTGGGCCTGGGGGCAGGACCCGCAGGGAGAATCAGGCGCCCACTTCCTCCCAGTTGACCCCACCACCATCCTGCATCTTGGCCACTGGGCCCACATCTCCTGGTTCCCAGTTCCTCCCAGTTGACCCCACCACCCTCCCAGAGCCTGGACATTGTTCCTACATCTCCAGTTCCTCCCAGATGACCCCTTCTCACCTTCCCCAGTATCTTCTTCCAGTACTGGCGCCAGAGGATGAGGATGATGACGGCCAGCAGGAGCAGGATGATGGCCACCAGGCAGCCGATGAGGATGGACGTCTGGCTGTGGTCAGCCTTGGCCACCGGTTGCCCCACCTTGGGGTCTTCAGTTGCTGCTGTGGTGGGATAGTAGGAGGGTGCGGTTGAGTTCCCAGTAAGGTCCCAGTTCCCACCCTATGAAGCCCTGCCCTACCCTGAGTGGTGCTGTTGGTGGCCCAGTCCTTGTTCCACTGGTCCTCAGCAATGGCCATGACCCCTGTCGAGGGGTCAGGGGATGGGGCTGGGGGCCACCCGCTGGCTCCCACTGTCTCCTCCACCAGATCTGTGGGGAGAGAGCCCCACGGTGCCTTGAGGAGAAGGTGGAGGTGGCCACTCCTGTCAAGAAGCCACCATCCCAGTGGCCAACTGGGATAAGGAGTGGTTGAGCACCAACCAACCAGTTAGTCAACCAGCTGTGAGCTGCATCCAAGCTGGGACCTCAGCAGGTGACCATCGCCCACCCAACCAGCCCTTGGGCCAGCTGGACAGCCCAACGTCCAACCAACCAGCCCATCACCCACCCAAACAGCCCATCACCCAACCAGTGACCCCATCACCCATCCAACCCAAGAACCAGGGCTACCAAGTGTCTGCTAGTCCCGGTGGGCACCCAGCTGTGGTGGCACCCACCCGACACGAAGGTAACTTCACTGAGGAGCAGCCACTCAGCGGCGAAGAAGAAGCGGCACTGGATGAAGCGGCCCTGGTGGCCACCCAAAGGGACAATGACCGAGCGGCCACTGGGGTCCTTGACGGCTCCATCCAGCTTGTAGGTAGCCACGGCGGCCTCCCAGGCAGTAGCCAAGGTCCTCTTGAAGCGACACTCTGCCTCGCTGAATATGCTCACCCCTCGTGTGTGCATGTTGTTGCAGTGAACCTGGTGGGAGTGGTAGCCATGTGGTGGCCCCACAGTGACCTGACGCCCATCTCCATCTCGGTAACACCTTGTCACCTCCATCCCACCCCATGAGGCCACCATCATCTCACACCCCAAGGGTTCCCCAAGGTGGTGGCTCCCCATCCCCACATGTGGTAGCCACGTGGTAGCCCCACGGTGACCTCTCCTCAGCCCTCAGTGCCAGCACCTGCATGGAGTGGAAGATCCGGAGACCCTCAAACTCGAACTCCAGCTCCACGTGGGATCGGTGGTGGCCAGGAGGTCTTCTCCAGCCCACGTAGTCGTAGCCCGGCCAGAGGTGTCTCTCCCGGTTCCTCAGGAAGTCATCCAGTCCCACCACCCCATCGGCCAACTGGCCCAGTCCCCCAAACTGGAGCCTGGGGGATCAAAGGGTCTCAAGATGTTGAGGTTCTTCCATCCCACCACCCCATGGGACCTCCTAATGGGTCAAGGGGCCATCTGGAGAAGGTTTGGGGCCACCTGCAGATGGTTTGGGGCCACTTGAAGATGGATTGGGGCTGCCTAGACATGGTTTGAGCCACCTGGAGATGGTTTGGAGCCACCAGGGTATGGTTTGGGCCACTTGAAGATGGTTTGAGGTCACGTGGAAATGTTTTGGGCCACCTGGAGATGATGTGGGGCCACCTAGAGATGGTTTGGGCTACTTGAAGGTGGTTTGGGGCCACCTGGGGGTTGGTGGCCCTTGGGGACACTCACTGGCCAACGCTGTAGCCATCATAGGTGGAGTCATTGAGGACAACCGGTGCTGGGTCCAGGGTCATCACCTCCCCCTGTGGGGCTGTGTAGGACAGGAGGCCGGCTGGGGACACAGGGAGAGGTCACTGTGGGGCCACCACGTGGCTACTGGACGTGAGGATGGGGAGCCACCCTTGGGGTTTGAGATGATGGTGGCCCCGTAGGGTGATGGGGTGGGATGGAGGTGGCCCAGGGTGGTGGGGAGGGGACAGGGAGGTGCCAACTCACCGTCCCAGGGGCAGCCGTAGAGCTCCAGGCGCAGGCAGACGCTCATGGCCCGGGGGGCGCGGGGGTAGACACGCAGAGCTCTGGCCACCGGCGGTGGAGCCAGGTCCTTCAGGACCACCCCCTCGGGGTCCTCGTTGCCACCAATGACCTGTGGCACCAGCGCCCGCTGACAGCTCCAAGGTGGCCCCTCCACACAGGAGCTCAGGGGGTCCTCAGGAGGTCCCCAACATGACCCCAAGGTCTTCCTGACATCCCCAAGGTCTCCTCAATGTCTCCAACATCCCCAAGATGACCCCAAGGTCTCCCCAACCTCTTCAAGGTCTCCAGGGTCACCCCAACATCTCCAATGTCCCCAAGATGACCCCAAGGTCTCCCCAACATCCCCAAGTTCCAAAGATGACCTCAAGGTTTCCCCAACCTCTTCAAGGTCCCCAGGGTCACCCCAACATCTCCAATGTCCCCAAAGTGACCACAAGATCCCCACGATGTCCCCAGGCCACCTCAACACCCCAGCACCCCCCAAGATGACCCCAAGGCCACCTCAACATCCCAACAATCCCAAAGTCACCTCAACCTCCAGGTCCCCAAGGTGTCCCCAAAGCCCCCTGAGCCCCCCGCGATGTCCCCGAGCGTCACCTCATGTCCCCAGCGGTCTCTCCAGCGCAGCCAGCGGCGCCGGTCGCGACTGTAGCTCAGCCTGTAGGTCCTGGCAAACTCCTGGCCGTGGCCACCGGCATGACGGCCCTGGGTGCCCACCAGCGTCACCACGTGAAGGCGACCCAGGTCGACCTCCAGGAACTCCTCCTCCTCCGGGAAGACCGGACCAGCAGGGCACCAGGCGCCGTCCCCATCGCTGCGACCCAGCCTGAGGGACAGCGGGGGCATCGGGGGGCGTCTTGGGGGCAACGTGAGGGCATCATGGGGGCATCATGAGGCATCATGAGGGCATCAGGGGACATCTGGGGGCATCTGGGGACATCTGGGGGCATTGTGGGGCAGCTTGAGGGCATCGTAGGGGCATCTGAAGGCATCTTGGGGGCATCTTGAGGGCCCTATGGGCCATACTGGGCCACACTGGGAATCCTTGCCCATAGCAGGTAGTGGTGGATGTGGGGTGGGGACACTATGGGGCTACTGAGCAGCTGCTGGGCTGGGGGTTATACTGGTGGATACTGGTGGATACTGGTCTCACCGGCCATGGCGGGCGGCGGTGGAGTCGGACCAAGAGCTGGAGGCCGAGAGGCGGCTGTCGGGGATGGAACCGTCCTCCATCCCCAGGGCAAAGCGGCACCTGCCTGGGGGACAGCGGGGGACCCTACAGACCCCATGGGGACCCAGACCCCACAGGGGACCCTACAGACCCCATGGGGACGCAGACCCCACAGGGGACCCTACAGACCCCATGAGGACCCAGACCCCACAGGGAACCCTACAGACCCCATAAAGAACCCCAGCCCACAGGGGACCCTATAGACCCCAGAGGGGACCCTATAGACCCCACATGGGGACTTCATGGGGGACCCTGTAGACCCCATAAGGAACCCAGACCCCATAGTGGACCCTGTAGACCCCAGAGGGAACCCAGAACCTCACGGGGACCCTATAGACCCCCCAACTCTATAGGGTCTCACCCAAGTCGAGCTGCAACCCCGACGCCTGGGTGCCTGCAGCCAGCAGCAGGAGGGGCAGGGGCAGAACCCCCATGGCGGCACTGGAGGATACTGGGAGTCACTGGGAGGCAATGAGAGGAGTGGGATGGGGATTGGGTGGGGACTGGGACCACTGGGATGTGGACTGGGGAACACTGGAAGGGAGACAGGAGACTGAGAGGAGAGAGAGGGGGACTGAGGCTCACTGGGAGGCACTGGGAGGAGTGGAATGACTGCTCCCAGTATCCCCCATTCTGTCCCCCAACTGCCCCCAGGAGCCCCAGCTCCTTACCAGTGCCCTTCCCAGTACACCCAGTCCTCCCCAGTGCTCCCAGTATTCTCCAATCTATCCCTCAATTCCCCCCCAATGCCCCCCAACCTCCTTTCATCCCCCTCAAGTCACCCCAGTGCCCTCCAGCTTTCCTCCCAGTATCCCCCAGTCCCCCACCAATTGCCCCTCAACCTCCCCTTATCCCCCNGAGGGGGACCCCAACCAAAACATTGGGGTGGAAGTGAAGTGACTTTTGGGGACCCCCCGTGAAACCCCGCTTTTCATCCCCCGTCTCTCCCACTCCCCCCTAAAACTTTGGGGACGGGGACCCTAAAATGTTTTAGGGGACCCTCGAACCCTCTTTCTTGCCCCCCGCATATTTGGGGATCCCCTAACCCCCCTTTTTCGGGCCTGAACCCCCTTTTTAGGGTTCCCTTCGAACCCCTTTTTATGGGAGGGCTTGAACCTCTTTTTAGGGTCCCCCCGCATTGAACCCCTCCTTTGGGGATTCCCTCAAACCCGCTTTCTTGCCCCCCAAAATGATTTTGGGGCCCCCCATTTTTGGGGGCCCCTCGAACTCCTTTTTGAGGGGGGGCTTGAACCCCCCCTTTTTGGCCCCGTGGGGTGGGGTGGGGGGTGGAAAAAGTTCCCAGGGCCCCACCCAAAGTTGGGGGGGACCCCCCGAGTTGTTGGGCAGTGACCGAATGTCTGAGGAGCTAAAAATATTGGGGGGGGGGGGATAGGGATGAGTGACCTCCTCCCCCCTCCGGATGTCACGTGATGGGGCCAACAGCTGCCCCCCAACAGCTGGGAGGGGGTCGGTGAAGGGGGAGCGGGGTGTTGCAGCTGTTGAGGGGGAACAGCTGGAGCGGGGGAGGGCGAATTCCAGGGCGAAGAGACTTGGGGGTTGCATTATTCGCTGGTATTAGCTGTTTATTAGACACTATTAGCTGTTATTTTCCAGTTATTAGACCTTATTTCCACATTATTAGCAGTTATTTCCCAGTTATTACCCGTTATTTCCCCATTATTAGCCGTTATTTCCCCATCATTAGCCACTATTTCCCATTATTTGCGTAATTTCCCCCTTATTAGCCCTTATATTTGTTATTAGCCACTGTTTCCCATTATTATCGTTATTTCCCATTATTAGCCACTATAATCCCATTATTACCCCTTATTTCCCTGTTATTAGCCATTATTTCCCCATTATTAACGGCTATTAACCCATTGTTATCCACTATTAGCAATTATTAGTCCATTATTGGAGTTTATAACTCCATTATTAGCAATTATCACACTATTATTAGTGTTCAAACTCTATTTTTTGCAACTATTACCTCATTATTAGAATTTTTATCCATTATTAGCAATTATTACCCACTATTAGGGTTTAATACACCATTCTTAGCTATTGTTATCCTATTACTAGAGTTTTAACCCTATTTGTACCCCATCATTAGATTTTAACATCCATTATTAGCAATTATCACCCTTTATTAGCAAATATTAGCCCATTATTATAATTTTTAATTCATTATTAGCAATTATTGGCCCACTCTCAGCAATTGTTACCCTATTATTAGCAGTTTTAATCCATTATTAGCAGTTATTAGCTCATTATTAGCAACTATTAGCCCCATTTTGGGCCCAACCCCCTTCCCACTCCCATGGGGACAGGGTCGGGCCCCGCCCACTGCTAAAGCCCCGCCCATTCACAAACCCCGCCCTCTGCGCACGACCCGCTCCACCCTTCTGAAACCTCCCTCTGCCATTGCCGACCAATCAGCGCCAGACGCGCGCGATCGGCAGCCAATGGGAGGCAGGGAGGGCATTTCCCAGAGGGCAGCGCGGTCGCCGCAGTCGCCATATTGAGCAAGGGCTGAGGTAGGTGAGATGGGGTCTTCCGGATGGCTTTAGGGACCTATGGAGGCTTATGGGGATGTATTGGGGCCTGTGGAGGGGCATGTGGGGGTCTGTAGGGCCCTGTGGAGGGTTGTAGGGGCTTGTGGGGGAGCTGTAGTTGCCTGTAGGGGCCTACTGGGGCCTGCAAGGGTCTGTGGGGTAGCTGTAGGGGGCTGTAGGGGTCTATTGGGGCCTGTAGAGTGGTTTCTGGGTGGATGTAGGGGTCGTCTAGGGGACTGTAGGGGGGCTGTAGGGATCTGTGGGGGTGGCTATAGAGGTCTAGGGTCGGCTCTATGGGTCTGTGGGGGAATCCGTAGGGGTCTGTAGAGGTATGGGGAGGGCCGTAGGCGCTGCCCCCTCCCCGAAGCTCCTGCCCCAGGCCCCTGGGATGGGAGGCGGTGGGGGGGCAGTTCCCACAGGGCAGCGCGGCCGCCGCAGTCGCCACGATGGAGGCTGGCTGGGCCAGGTGAGGAGGTCGTCGGGTCTGTGGGGGAACTATAGGCCTCTAGGCGGGGCTGTAGGAGTCTGTAGGGATCTGTGTAGTGTTTATGGGGGAGGATATAGGGTTGTATGGGGGTGTCTGTGGAGGGTTATAGGGATCTGTGGGGCAGGTGGTGTTGGCTGTGGGTGGTCTATAGGGGTATGTAAGGGTCTGTGGGGATTTGAAGGGGTCTGTGGAGTGCTGTAGGGGTACTATAGAAGCTTATGGGGGCCTATACAGGTCTGTGCGGAGCTATAGGGGCTTGCGAGTGGGCTATGGGGATTTGTAGAGGAGCTATAGAGGTCGGTGGGGGCCATTAGGGGTCTGTGGGGGCATCTGTGGAATCTATTGGGGCCTGTAGGAGTCTAGGGGTGGCTGTAGGGGTCTATGGGACTGGTTTGTGGAGAGTATAGAGGTCTGTGGGGGAGTTGTATTGGGCTATAGGGATCTATTTGGGCCCATAGAGGTGGTGTAGGGGGCTGTGGGGTCTTATGAGGGGGCTATAGGGATCTGTTTGGGGCCTGTAGGCGTCTATGGGAGCTTGTAGGGAGTCATTAGGGGTTATATGGAGGTCTGTAGGGGGCTATTACAGGGGTTGATGGGGCATGTGGGGGTCTTAAGGGTCTGTAGAGGTTTATAGGGTATAGGAGGAGTCTGTAGGGTTGTAGGATGGGTTATCAGGGTGTAGTGTTCTGTTGTGGGGGGTTATAGGGGATATCTATAGGGTTATCTAGCAGCTAGAGGGCTACACAGGACCATATAGATCTCATGGAGTTTGTAGGAATCTGAAGAACCAGGGCTCTGTAGGGTTGTGGGATGTGATTATAGGAGTGTAGTGTTTTATGGCATTGGGGGCTGTAGGGTCACTATAGGGTTATAGGGCCATACAGGACCGTATAGGTGTGGGGGGAGAGGGGGTGCAGGGCTCTGTAGGGTGTTGGGGGCTATAGGGAATATCTGTAGGGTCTCCACAGAGCCCTCTCCCCCCCCACACAGCAGGCAGCACTGCCCCATGTGCTGTCTATGGGGCCGAGGGCAGAACAATGGGGTCAACCTACGGCCAGGGTCACCCCCTGGTGCTCCCTGGTATACGCCAGCCCCTACAGCCCTATAGGTACCTCGGCCCCCTACAGATAGAACCTATTTGAGGCTGGGTCTATAAGGACCAGGGATCCCACTGCATCCCATATGGACTTGGAGGTCCTATATCCAGACCCTATAGGGCCCAGGCCCCTATAGTCCTCATCCTATAGGGCCTGACCCACTGTAGTTCCGGCCATACAGGGACAACCACAGCTTACAGAGACCATACCCACCCCACTGATTCCCCTGGAGACCTAACGCCATAGGGCCTAGTCCTCCATGTAGGGTCACCCTATGGGGCTCATCCCCTATGTAGGGTCACCCTATAAGGCCCAGCTCCTTCATCTCCTTCCATCTCCTTTCCAGGTCCTGAATGAAGCTCTTGAAACCAGAGGGATACTGGGACAGGTACTGGAATGGGAACTGGGAATGGGGTGGGGAATTTGGGGTTGGGGATGCTGTTGGGGAGGTTGAGGACATTGGGGTTGTTCATAGGGGATTGGGGACACTGGGACGGTGGGGTCACCAGAGGGGTTGGGGACATTGGGGTCACCAAGGGGTTCGGGGACTTTGGGGTTGAGGGCATTGGGGTCACCGGTGAGGTTGGGAACAAGGGCTGGGGGTCCCCCCTCCCACAAAGGCGTGGCTGGTCCCACTGTGACCCCCCCACGTAAGAACTGGAGGCAGAGGACAAGGGCCACCTCCCTGCTCCCCACTTTTGGGGACAGTTCTGGTGTCACTGGACCCCATGGGGGGGCTATGGCCCTACAAGGGATCAAACTGGGAGGGTTTAGGGTCAAACTGGAGTTCCAGGTTCACGGAACCCCCGTTTTTCCACAGCCCAGCTCTGAGGGGAGAGGCGGCGCTGCAGAGGGGGCTGCTGGCTGGGGCCGAGCAGAGGTTTCCCAGGAGGGTCCAAGGAGCCGAGAAGCTTCCCCACTCCCCCTTCTAGCTCCCTCTCTCTCCCTCCCTCCCTCTCTCTCTCTGCCACTTCCCAGGGTCCTGCTGGGCTCCAGTCCCAGAGTGGCTGCACCCTGCGACCCCCACGGACTCGTGCCCCCCATCACGGTGGGGCTGGGCTGTTCGTTGCCCTCTGCCTCTTCCAGCTGGAACCCTTCAGGTCCCGTCCCCGCAGTCGGGTCGAGCTTCATCCTCTTCCTCCCCGGAGCGGAGGGAGGGCCGCCAGAGTCTTCTGTGCGTTTGAAGGCCAGTGTGGCCACTGCAGCCCCGATGGCCACTGACCGGGTGCTGTCAGGAGCGGGGTCGTCATCCCGCGCGGGTGCGAATGGGGAGCTGGAGCGCGGGAGCAGCCTCTCTGCCCCCTCCACCTGCCAGCGCTGCGACGGCCGAGCGGCACCTCCGCAGCTGCTCCGCTGGAGGAGGAGAGACCGGCTCCATCTCCCCCAACGGCTCCACTGCCCCCCCTGGGGCTAGTTGGGGGTGGTTCTAAGTCAGTGTCCTCCTCACCTGCTTGAACTCGCTGTTGGGGGGCGGTCAGGTCTGGGGGGAGCGCAGCCGGCTCCGGCTGCAGGAGGGAGGGGAGCTGGGGCTCCGTGAGACACCGACACCCCGCTGAAGATGGTCTTCATGGGACCCCTGCCCGTGGAGCACCCTGCTGGAGGGGGCCGACCGCTTACGGGAGCTGGCTTGTTGGGCTGTGGCCCGTGACGGGTATGTGCCTGGCGACGGCCCTGACCGGCTGCCGTGTCAGAGGCCGCTGCTGCAGAGACTGGCCCGGATGGCTCCTTCCCAGCACTCGGCCATGGTAGCCACTTGGCCTGTGAGGAGGGAAGGTGGTGACACCCCAGCTGTTGCTGACTGCATGGAAAGTCTGCACCTAGTTGATGAGTTAACCACTGGTCCAGGGGCTTGGATCGCAGGGGAGGGCCACCAGCTGGCTTGGGAGGGCTGGCGGCCACGCTGCGGGGAGAGGCTGAAGAGGGCTGAGGAGTCGCTGCAGCCCGGTGCTGGCGCTCGAGGCAGCGGTGGTCCCTCGGGAGGAGCCGCAGCGGCTTCCCAAGGGGGTGGCCCGAGCCCAACCCCCAGGCTCTGCCTGGGGAGCGGAGCCCTCTCTCCTCCTCCCGAGGAGCTGAGGAATAGGGAGGCTCTGCCCCCAGCCAGGGGGAGGATGGAGACTGTCGAGTCCCTGAACCTGGTGGTCTGGCAGCCCTCGGGATGGGTGCGGTGGCAGCGAGGGGTTGTTCCTGTCGTCTTGCTTGTGGCTTCAATAAACCCTTTCTTTTTAGCCAGAGGGTTTGGTTGCCTGTGGAATCCTCCTCACAAGCTGCTTGGCGAGAGCTCAGCCCGCGGTCACCAACCCCAGAGAGACCCATTGGGGCTCTTGTTCTGCCAGTCTGCTCCCCACGAGGTTCAGGAAGGAGCTGGCTCTGGCCTCCTGGCTGCTTCAGGGGCTGATCCCCACTCAGGGGGCACCAGCAGCTGGGGGAACACAGCTCCGATGGCCTGGAAGGACCCCCAGCCCCACATCACCCACCCAGGGGTGACCCAGAGCTGGAAGGACCCCAACCCAGGGGTGACACAGCGTTGAGGGAACAGAACTCCAAATACCCTGCACGGACCCCCAATGCCACATCCCAAACCCAGGGGTGTCTCCAAGCTGGGGTGGGGGGCAGAGCTCCCCATACCCTGGAAGGATGTTCCCCATATCCCTGTCCCGGGGGGAGGGAAAGTGGGGGCTGTTGCTGAGTTGTGGGGAACAGGGGTCACCCCGAGGCCGGCGAATGGCCGGGAGCCCCAGCCCCGAGTCAGCTGTTCCCAGGCAGAGCCGCAGC